>VUQI01007556.1:2630-26372 GCA_015106735.1 Paratilapia polleni | reverse complement strand
AGAAAAAAAAAAAAAAAAAGGCCATTATTTTTTTTGGAAAAAAAAAAAAAAAAAAAAAAAAGATGGATTCAAAGATGAGAGTCATGAGGGAGAAAACACGAGATCAACACTTGGCAACATTCCCAAGAAAGGTTTGCTGTACTAACATTTTATTTAGTTGTCATGACACACACACTCACATGAACACACATACATCACACAGTTACACACAATTAAAAAACTCAAGCTGGGCTTTGGAGCTGAGGGAGGAGCCATGTTTGGGCAGGCTCTCCAAGCACGCATAGTCTAAATATGTCTCTATGAAACAGGCCTACAAGCAGCACACGACTGAACAGTAAACACAACTTGTTACAGAAACAATATTTACATTTTGCAGATATGTCTGATATTCTTTCATGCCTGTACATTTTTCTCTGATACTTTCTTTTCTTATAGTTTTTCAGCTGTGTGTGTAATGGTGCTGGAGACAGTGCCTGCTATGAGACTGCTAATGCATCTAGAGGCCCATTGAATGCATTATAAAGATATGTCTGAAGGCATCTGTTATTCAGTATGTATCATTTGCAGCTGTATGAAAGCTATAGAGGATTAGTGGTGTATGCTGTGTGTGCTTGAGTTTGTGGGTCTTTGGGCCGGTCAGATAGGGCAGAGAGCTACTGCAGGGTATAGGATGTAACTATGTCAGCCCAGAGAGTCACACACAAACCTCTGCTGATTAATGATGCTGCCTGACCTGCTCCCAGGCTCTATCTAAACCTGCCCATGGACACACACAAACACACACACACATACATAAGTGAAGCCGTGAATGATCAAGACAAACATGCACATACATACATACTGAATACAGACATACAGAAAGCTCAGTTTGCACCAAAATAAAAACAATAAATCTCTGACATTACTACACAGGTTGGAATATATAGACATGAATCCATAAACACACACAAACGTTCACACATTTAATGCATCATGCAAGCAAGCATGTGCAGGATAGAGCACAGTTTCACACACAATCATGTGTTGATGAATGGGGCACTCGTGCTCAGTTTGGACCTGACATTCTCGGACAGTATAATACGCAATTACTCTCCCTTATCACCTTGGCTGGGACAATAAAGCCTCACAGTACCATAGCTCACACCAGCCAAGGAGAGAATTTGTTTTCACTTTTGCAGAGACACCTCTCTCCATCATGGGGCCCATAGTCCAGCCCGGCTCCACTGCGGCCTAAAAAAACAGAGCAGGCCCTTACTGGCGTCTGTTTATGCTGCACAAAACACATAAGGACCAGCCAGCAGTGAACAATGAGGGCTCTTCACAAAGCCGAAGACCATGTTGGGATGCAATCTCAACAAAAGAATAAATAAAAACACCTTTTGAGAGCAGCTATCCACAGCACTTACAAATAAAGAAATGTCTGTTTTGCCAATGGATTACAGACGGCAGGTGTACCCAATTTGATAGGTAGACCTGTTCACCTGCTGGTTAATACAAATATCTAATCAGTCAATCACATGGCAGCAACTCAACATATTTAGGCATGTAGACATGCTCAAGATGACCTGCTGAAGTTCAAACCGAGCATCAGAATGAGGAAGAAAGGTGATTTAAGTGAACGTGGCATGGTTGTTGGTGCCAGGAGGGCTGGTCTGAGTATTTCAGAAACTGCTGATCTACTGGGATTTTCCTGCACAACCATCTCTAGGGTTTACAGAAATTGGTCCGAAAAAGAGAAAATATCCAGTGAGCAACAGTTCTCTGGGTAAAAATACCTTGTTGATACCAGAGGTCAGAGGATAATGGCCAGACTGCTTCGAGCTGACAGGAAGGCAACAGACAACCAAGGTGTGCACAACAGCATCTCTGAATGCACAACATGTTGAACCTTGAAGCAGATGGACTACAGCAGCAGAAGACCACACAGGGTACCACTCCTGTCAGCTTAGAACTCAGGCTATAATTCACACTGGCTCACCAAAATTGGACAATAGAGGGTTGCCTGGTCTGATAAGTCTCGATTTCTGCTGCGATATTTGGATAGTAGGGTCAGAATTTGGCGTAAACAACATGAAAGCATGGATCCATCCTTCCTTGTATTCAGGCTGGTGGTGGTGGTGTAATGGTATGGGGGATATTTTCTTAAACATTATAGCCTACCTGAGTATTGTTGCTGACCATGTCCATCCCTTTATGACCACAGTGTACCCATCTTCTGATGGCTGCTTCCAGCTGGATAACGCACCATGTCACAAAGATCAAATCAACTCAAACTGGTTTCTTCGACATGACAATGAGTTCACTGTACTCAAATGGCCTCCTTTGGGATGTGGTGGAACAGGAGATTCAATCATAGATGTGCAGCTGACAAATCTGCAGCAACTGTGTGATGCTGTCATGTCAATATGGACCAAAATCTCTGAGGAATGTTTCCAGCACCTTGTTGAATCTGTGCCATGAAGAATTAAGGCAGTTCTGAAGGAAAAGGGGGTCCAACCTGATACTATCAGTGTACCTAATAAAGTGTCCTGTGAGTGTATACTGACTGACCTTAATTTTCATTATTATATTTTATCCAACAAACTGGCACATACCGTTGTAATTACTTTCTTATGAGCCATCACAAGCATAACAATAACAGGTTCACACACAAATCATGGCCATCTGTTGACTTTTCTTGAGCATATTGGAAAAAAAAAAGAACTTTAAGCTGTCTCGTGCTCATGAATTAACACAAATGATGCTGCTAAAAAATGCATTTAATACCAAAAGTGAACTGATTTCTTATTCGAAAGCGGGAGCATAAATAGATAAAATTTGAAGCGGCGCTAAAAGGTTCTAAAGAGAGCGCGGGTGGATTCCTAGGGGGGCCATGCTATCTCTCAGATATGGTAATGGCGTAATTGTCATATTAAAACAACACAACGTGCGTTTAGGAGTCAGCAGGTGTCACAGTTAGTGAAAGCCCACACCAGCCCTCCTACTATACACTGTATTAATTAGTCCAACACTGTTTCAACTTCCTCCCCCACCCATGCACTCACCATGGGAATCAGCCATACTGATGCTCAATGGATACATCACCCGTTCTTTGCCACTTTCTGTTTCTCCCCTCTCTCTCCCCTTTATTTAAGCCATTTCCATATTCCTCCTCCCAAAGACTGTATGGTAATGGGAGAGGTGTAATTGAGAGGCGCTTCGTTAGAGGAGATTTAAATGCGTTTCTTTGTGTGTGTTAAGAGTTGGGAGGGGGGTGTATTTGGATCATTGGTGGATCTTATTCTGCCAGGGAGGCCCAGCTATCATCATTAATGCCTCTCCCTCCTCCTTTGTCTCTCCCTTCACTTTACAAGGTCGCAAACCTTCCTGCCATTGACAGTAAGCATGTCATCCTCAAAGCCGCCTTGAATTGAAACGCTACTTTAACAGGTAGATTGAAACATGAATGGTGCAGCATTCGATAAACAATAATAGCCCCAGAGGCATGGCGACGTGGCAGGAGTCAGAGGCCACATATCAATTAGACCGTTTTAGATGCCACTGTGACTTTAATGAGAAAAAGAAAAAAAAAATCCTCCTCTTTGTGAACGATAAAAATGATTTCTTAAACACTAAAGTAAAGAAGTTTTGCAGCTTGCACAAACAGCTGTAGAGTTCGTCAAACAGACATCATTAATTGACAGCCCAGGACTCCCAGTGCAATATCATTAGAATATTTTTACCACTATTCCCCAACTATAATTATCCCCCTCTATTATCTATCTCTGTCTGAATGGTAGATGAGTGGCATTTGATAGATCATTTACTCCCTGCTCATTTACATGCATTTGAGGAGCAGCCTTGATGGGGATAACGCTGTATTAAGTGAGAAACATAGCTGCCATTTAACATGCATAATATAATACTGCGAATCAGATCTATGGTATATCTATAAAACAGATATATTGTCTTTGGGCAAGAACTGCCAATCATGTAACTGCTTCTGCAACCTAAATATTTCTTCATAGCTGCATCATATTTATTTCATAAGCCCAGCATATATTAAAAGGTCAAACATGCTAACTCATCTAGTAGCTCCTTATCATGGTCAGGCCACCAGAGACGCCACGGGTTTAAACATGTATTCAGAGTGTAAAAGCCAGGCGAAGACAGGGCCCCTCACGGCTGTCTGGGGCCCCCGCATTCAATTCCTCATCCTCACATTAACAAGCCAGCAGGGCATTTCCACAACGTCCCTACACCTCCTCCCACCTTTCACCCTCCCCTCGGGACCTCTCTGAACCCTTGGGGCCAACAAAATGTTAATTGGGCTTCTAATTTACTGTTTCATTTGCTACTATCTGTAACGATCATTATGTATCAGTGAAGGATCAATCGGGCCAGGAACATTTGGCTAGGTCTGTGTAACAGTATCTTTCCGATAGTGGGGTTAATTCAGTAGAGCGGTTTGATATGAGATCAAAATTTGAACAAAAGTAAAACATAGGCCAGAGTTCTCAATCTGAAAATCTTATAAAATCAATTTCTTATATGATTCTTCTGTATTTAAAGCCACTGACCTAATGAAAAATACATATTTGCAAGATTTTGATCAAATTGGACAAATATATACAAAATAGTGACTTCTTCATTTTATACTGTTGTAGCATTCTGGCCCAAACACCAAATGTCTTCAGGGTGCAAAATTATAAGCAGCAAAACTGTGAGGCTCTACTTGAGCAGAGCAGTGATTTGATCACTAAAATGCATGACAATGCTTACACACTGATGTTCAACAGCACTATAATTATTATTATTATTTTTACTAGTGCTAGTAGTTGTAATATTAATACACTATACACCATCTTTCTCAGTTTTTTTTTAAAATATATATATTAGCACGTTAAAACAGCTGAGACTGATGGGAGTGTGATACGTTTCAGAGGCATTTGCTTGTAAATAAATGTTTCACCTGATGATGACGCCAGATAGAGTCAGTAAAACAACAAGTACATCACACTAAAACTATCTAACAACAAATAACATCAAAAAACTGTTGCAGTCTGAGAAGATATCAGGGAAAAACATCCGTAGGGGTGAAACACAAAGTTGAGCCAATCAATCAAGAAGACAATACATCTCCCTGGATGTGTTAACATATTTGATTTTCCTGAGAGTGCTCGGGTTAAAAACAGAGACTAATCAGCAGGATTTATCCTGTCAAAAATGAAACTTAATTCAACTTAAATTAAACAATAAAAGACCTATACTAGTGTCCCCTCCCAAAAGAGACACTTTGTGATAGCTTTGGACACTGGGTGATAAAATTTTTTGATAATTACTTAATAATAGCCTGACTGCAGCTATTACTTCTCAGCATTTCATTTTTTGTTTTCTAAGTTGAACTGGATACAAAAGACAGATGAAATGAGTCAAGTGCTTCACTACAGCAGAGCAGGTGTAGCAAGCTGCTGAAATGACTTTGTCACAGAGGGGAAAAAACGAATGAAGAGTACATCTAAAACCAATGATGGGTTTGAGATCATTCCCTTTCACACTCTTCTGCCACATCCTGACGAGGAAACACAGGGTGAGGGGAAGAGAGAAAGATAGAAGGGAGAGAGAGAGAGAGACAGAGAAAGATCGAGAGAGATGGAGATGTGCAACGCCAGCCAAAACTTTTTCAATTTCACCGACAATTTCCTGTGTAATTACTGATGCGGTATGATGGTGTTTTAATGACAGGGACCTGCCAGTGACAGTGACATTGTGTGTGTACGTGTGAGGGAGAGTATGTGTGTGTGTGTGCGTGTGTGTGCGTGTGTTGGGGAGATCTGGCTGGGCCTGTTGATGATGGCAGAGTGATGAGATGGAGCCGTGCTGTGGAGATTAGACCTGTCTGCCCTCCACGTCTCCCACCCACCCATCACACACACACACACACACACAAACACACACACCCATAAACACACATAAACACACACACAAAGCCACTAGCATTAACGCCACCCCCATCCCCCCAAACTACCCCACAATGCCACCTGCTATCTCACCAACACACACACCATACTCTTATATACCCCCCACATCCCCTCCTATCCCCCACCTATCAACCCCCTGATCATCAGTGCCATGGTGGCAGCCATCAGTGCCACCAACCGTGCGCGGGTCAATGAGGCGGTACCTGTAGTCGCACCAGGGGCAGCGGTACGGTTTCTCCCCGGTGTGAACACGTTTGTGCCGTGATAGGTGGGACTGCGTGGTGGAGGCGAAGTTGCAGAGCTTGCATTTGAAGGGTCTCTCTCCTGTGGGTGGTGGGGTTGAAAAGATAAGAGACACAGACAGACAGTAGTGATGAGACCAAAATGACCTACTGTGAGCTATCAAACATACAAATAGGGAGATAAAGATACAAGCCCAGGCAGAAGGCTATATCTGACATGATTTTGGTGATAATGTGTAGGTCCCCCTGGTGCTGCCAAAACTTAAAAAAATAAAAAATAAAAATGCAATTCTAGATGAGGTACTTAAAGCAGTAAAGATGTAAAGTTAAAGCTCTGAAAGGGTTTGTGTCTATTGAAGAAATGAGGCCATTTAAGGGTATAATTGAAGAAATTATGTTTATATTTTTAAGTTAAAGCCCTGCAATGAGCTTTTAAGTCAAGAATACAATATAATGTAAAGTTTATACTGTGATCAAACTCTGGGTCCTTGCATTTAAGTGGACGTCACTTTGAAATGTACCACTTACCTAAAAAATGATGCAAACTTAGAGTCCTTCTATCAGCAGGATTTTGTGTCCTGCAAAACTGCAAAAGTATCAGGCGTGATTTAAGGAACATGAGAAAAAGTTCAGAGTGTTGACTTGGACTCCACATTCCCCAGATCTCAATCCAATTCAGCATTTGTGGGGTGCGCTGACAAAACATTTCCTATCCATGGATACCTCACCTCACAACTACATGAGTTAAACAGTCTGCTGCTAACATCTTGGTACCTGATACCTTCAGAGGACTTGTTCAGTCCATGCTACGACTAGTCAGGTTTGTTTTGGCAGCACCAGGGGGACCTACACAATTTTGGCATGTGGTTTTAAAGATGTGGCTGATCATGTATGCCTGTAAGTGTAATAATTCTATGTTGCCAACATAGGTCTGTGTTTCCTGGATTTTGGAAGTCATGTGGCAGTGAGAACCTGTTTTTAGCTCCAGTCTATTTTATTATTATTGACATTTAATGGACATTTGTAATGTCCACTTTAATTACTGCTTCAGTGACATTTCCATACTGAGAAGAACATTAGCCACTCACTTCTGGTACATTTCGTGTATGAAAGCTTGGAAATTGGAAAAAGATACAAAACAGGTGAATAAAGCAGCTTTAGGACACTTTAGGACAACGCAAAAATATTCACATTAGCAGTGGTCTTTAAAAATCTGCATCTGTCAGACTCTGCCAAGAAAACACTGACAAGCAGGACAGTCCCTTCATGTGAACCTGTATCGCAACAGATTTGGATATGCAGTTAAATCAGTGGAATTGACACATGTCAACACAGCAGAGGAGGACAGAAATTGGCGATTTCAGGGGAAAATGGCAGCAGAACTGAGGAGCAAACAAAATGAATAATGAAAACCTAAATGAATATTTATAACAGGATTCTTGATCGTTGGACGCCTGCCAGACAACGCTTAAGAACAGTATTTGTTTCACTATCTCAATTTCCAAAAAAACACTCGTTATTGACAGCCTATCTGAAAAATGCAATTTCCCTAAGCGACAGAATGACATGGTGAAATGATAACTGAAATTAAAAATCTCAGATTCAGTCAGCCATACTGGTACACATGCCTATCACTGACAGCAGCATGTCATACTGATGTGCCTGTGTGTGAGTCTATGTGTGTGACTGAGGGAAGGCAAACAGTTGCCCAAACTATGTGGCTGCTCAAACACCTTCTGGCATTATGAAGGTCTGCACATGTAAGAATTAGTTTGTGTGCTCAGATGAGATTACAGCATGAGTTCAGGATGTGTGAGTTGTTGCTTACCTGTGTGTTGGCGCCTGTGTTTGGTGAGGGCGTGTCTGGTGCCTCCCGCAAAACCACACAGGTCACATAAATACGACTTCTCTCCTATAGAAACAGAGAGAGAGATTTAGAGAGCATTAGGGATATAAAGGATTGTGAAAAACATACTGTATGAGAAACAGGCAGCAAGAACCTTAATGGGAAAAATGTTTTGCTTAATTTGCTTTTGTTTTCACAAAAATGCTCTCATTCAAATCCAAATCACATTCAAGAGATTAAAAAAATGGTTTAGAGATCAATTTCAGTCAATTAAAATTTGGATCTGAAGCAATGAAAGATGTTCAGAACAAACCCAAGGTTTAACATACCAATTTAAGTGAATATAAATGTAAACAGTAAAAAATTACTTTTTTTAAAATCTGATCTAAATCTTTAATAGCAGGTATCTGCTGCTAGCTATGGACATTCATCTTTAGATGACTTAATCTGAAACACCTTATATTATATATGTTTTTAACAGGGGTGTATCTGAATTGGAATGAAGACTTCTATGAAAAACGACATAAAGAAACAAAAACTTCTTATTTTTAATTGTTGAAACTGCAGAAGAACATCAAACCCGTTAATATTTGTGTTTAACATTTGTATGTAGTGTGTTGTGTATTATTCTTGAAATGGATGTGCATTTGTTTTAAACTTGAAATGTAAGTGAGGTCACTAATAATGAAAAAAAAACTATGGTTGGTTTCATTCACACAAGTATGTTAATCTACACTGTTCATGTAACTGATCTTGTTTCAGGTGTTTTCCTTCTATCTGCCTCAAATAAAGATCAGCATAATTAATCTGTCCTTTAATTATACTTTTAATCACTTTTAATTTGAATGTTGAATTAACGTGAATCAAAAACTGATCCCGCTAAATAGTAAAATTGCAATCTCAATTATCACAGGGGGGGTAGTAACTGAAGGGTTGTTGAATTTGATTTATGAAATCCTCTGAGTGGAAAAGTTTGGTGCAGGAAAGAATGAGCAATCGTGCTTTCAGTGGCAGCCGAGGAGCCACTGAGCAAAATCTGAGAACTCAAGTTAAGACAAAGAGGAGAGAAATAGTTAGACAGGGAAAATGTGTGAAGTGGGAGAAAGGCAGAAGGCGAGAAAAGAAGAGACAGACTGAACAGATGAGCAGAGGGTCTAGTTGGCTAACAGATGAGCCAAGCAGAAGTCACAGATCACTAGTGTATATCCATCAGAGCTCTCATAGCTAACTAATTCCTCCAATCAGATGGATCCGTGTAAATATGTCAAATGGGGGACGGGAAATTGCCAGTGTGGTTTATTGACTGTGATAAAATCTGAAAAGCACCGCTGAACATAATTACATACTTGTCAGAGCCATAAAAATTAGCTTTATTATCAATGGGATGGTTTTGTACAACTTCATTTGGGGGCGATGCCTTCCAGATGGGGAGCATAGAGAGCTTTTTTACACTCCTCTTCTCTTCTCTGCATCTGGCTCTGTCATTAACAGCATGATGGTCTTTTCTCTCTCACACTCTCTCTTTCTACCTCTCTCTCTCTCTCTCTCTCTGACTGCCATTGCACACAGGCAGTCACACACTCCTGCACACACACACACACACACACACACACACACACGGAAACATTTGTGATAAGACTCACTCAGGGAAATGCACGCATGCATTTAGAGAATGGACACAGATGTGCATGCAAATCCTCACACAGATCAAACTGCACGCGGCGTGATATATGTACATGTTGTGTACCTGCACATGTATGTGCCACACTGCACATTTAAACACACACGCTATGTGCAGCTGAGCTCTCCCTCACTTAAATATTCATCTAAATGCTGATGTTGAACTCCAACTCTCGCCACATACTGATAACACATTTGGGTGACTCTTCCAGCTGGGCCTCAGTAGTGCCTCTTCTGCACAGATAGCAGCTTTCAATGAATCTGCAGAGACAAAGCAGCCTCAAGTTTCCTCTATTACACCCATTTAAAGCCACTCGACTGAGAGAAGAGTTTTAATGCAGTGCCACTTAGAGGGGAGAAAAACAGCCTTAAAAAAAGGTGCATTTGGTAGCCAATTCATACAGGTTCACTTTTCAGTCCCAATGTGGATGGCCTTTAAAGGAGCAATGTTTTCATATAAATGAATGTCCAGTCTGCTTTTTTTTTTTTTATGTAGCCATATGAAGAAAAGACTCTGTATCTGATGTTCTAATAACCTGAAAAAAAGGATCCTAGAATTTACAAATTTATTACAGAAGGATAAAATCTATTTATAATTTCTGCGTTTTAGAAAGCAAGGAAGAATGGATTGCACTGATGCAGAACAAGCTGAATCATAGCAGCGAAAATGGAAAGATGCAAATAAAGCACAGATACTTTAAAAGCCCCTAAAAGCGTTGTAATTCTCCATGACATGGATTAATCATGATTAAATACTGTAAGCAACAAGACTACTTTACATCCCTGGGTATGACTTTAAAAGTCAAAACAGAAGGTATTAACCTTCCTTTGGACTGTGCAGGTGTGGCTACATCGATTTGCAATATTTGCAAAAAAAATTATGCAAAAAAAACCCCAAAACAGCAACAAGAGTGATTTTGTATCAAATTCATCTTAAAAATGAATGAAAAAAATAAATCCTGAATGATGCACATAAAAAGCATTACATTTTTCCTACTGAGGCCTGAAAAGCACAGACAGGACCCACACAAACCTCTTGAGAAACAACCAAAGTTTTTTTTTGTTTTTTTTTTTTCCAGCTAACATCCCTCTGATTGCAGAGAAAATGAGTTTTCATGGTCTTTGATTAAAATAAATAAATAAACAAATGAACAACACCTATGTTCCTGTGTCTCTAAACTCCACATGAGTTACTAAGCATCTGATCAGACTGTTTCTCCCCATCAGAATAATAGCGCCGGTCCCTCCTCCACTCCACTCCTCCCCCTCTCTCCTCTCCATCTCTCATTACACCCAACGCTACAAGACCCCACCACAGAAAAATCCATAGCCATCGATCCGTACGCCCAGTCGCGGTCGCCACAATTATTCTTGAGGAGGAAACGCTGGCGATAAATTACATGTGTGCTTTTCATCTGTTGTTCTGTGGGGCTGAGCACTCCCAGGACCAGGGTGGGGATGGCGGGGCGGGGTACCAGCAAGAGTGACATGTTGCTATCAACAATGGGGGATCAGGCTGCCGAAAGCAACACGGACCTTGAACTGACTACAAATGTGTGATTCACGTTAACCTTCACCTTTAATAGGTACACTAATGACTCTTCAAACTTTAAGAGAATGCTAACCCTAAAAACATATCGGCATCTTTTACTGGCCTCAACGTTAAGTCTAACCCGAATTCATTCGAGACTGTGAACCCTGACCTCATACATCAATCCTGAAGGCCAGTCATCAAAAGTCACAAACAAATGTAAATCAAGCCACAGGTCACAAACATCGGTTTAAAACTATACACAACCCAGTGTTCAGCAAATCTAACGCCACACACTAAAATATCCTAAAAACACACTTCCTGCTAATGCATCTGCACTGAGAGCCCTTCAACTTTTTTTGGGCTATTTGAATATAGCTATCACTTTGTCTCCTTTGTTCCCATGATACACCTCAACCCTCCGCCCTTTACTGGAATTAAATATGCCTTATTGCGAGACAATAAAAGAACTTTGAAGTCAAAATATACAACCCTTCTTTGCATGTGTGTGTGAATACATATATACGTGTGCGCGCGTGTGTGTTTTAAATAACCCCGGAGGAGTCTGCATGCAGCTATAATTGCCTCGCTCATTAGTTATGTTTTAGCAGGAGCGGATGGGAGGGCAATTAATTTTACCGCTTAATTTTTGACACGGAATCCGCTGTTGTATTGATGTGCTCGCCATTTTGGGTCTCATTTTTCAGGGAAATTAATTGACAAAGTGTGAAGATTTATCAGCATATCGCCAGATTAAGCGACAAACTGAAGCAATGAGGAAATCAATTGTGGCCCTGTCGCTGTGTCCAAACCTCCTCTACCCCCCACCCACCACCACCACAGCGCCCAAGAGCCTGGGAAAAACTGGGTGGGTCAGATTCAGTGCACTTATTTATTTTTTTGAGTCGCTCATTCATCAGCCATTACAAATGACCCTGGCGGCTGACGACCACTAGATTCCCCCATCCACCCCCTCCACCCCCTCCCTCGGACACGACTGGTCTGTGAGTAGGGAATGATTAACATAAAAAAAAAAAAACGTGCAAATCACAGAGCAACAATGAGGCAGGAGAAGGCGCGCCATGATGCTAACTTTTTAAAAATAATTTTTGGGGACGGGGGCTCTGCATGTCACGACCAGCAAATCTATCCAGGGGATGATGACATTTGAGATTTTCCCTTTTTGGTACACTGTAGTGTTGGTTGGTAGTCTGGCTGCAGTGTACTTATGGCTGCAATGCAAAACATGCATTGCTGATTTTGCCACTATCAAGCATCTTTTAACGGCCAATATCTTAGGAAAGAAAACGGTGAGATAAATATTGTTGACAACAGCGAGGAGGTGGGGGAAAAGTAAGAAGAAGGTGGCCCAATTGTGTAAAATAAAAAAGTCCACCAGCTAACCCGTTAGGGCCACTGACGATCTTTATGCCAATCAAGTTCATGTGTGAAGAGAAGTGGTTAAGGCAAATCCTCATTAACAAGTAGTTTTTTCTTGTAGTAATTAGCCTGTTTTCACATTAAAGGAAACGTATGAGGCTACTGAAAAATAGAGGCAGTTCTAAGTGGTGTGGAAAACACACTAGGACAGGTGACGCTGGTGGTGTGGGGCTGGGGAGTGCGGGTGTTTCACTCGGAATTTGCGTGTGGACTCTATTTTAGAGCATGTGTCCGAATAAAACGTATTCAGATTCAGCCCTAGAAGCCTCTGTGTTTCCCAACAAAAAAGACTTGACTCTGTGATCACCAGTGTAGTTTACGTTAAAGGTCCAGCCACTCCTCTCTGAGGTACACGCAGTGGGCAGAAAGGAGGCAATGCCACGGCTGAGACAGTGAACCCAGGCTGAGTGTGAGAAAAAGTTTTCCTAGAGTTGACAACAGCAGCGCTTGTTACTGTAATCACTATCATAACTTTGTGAGTAAAAAGTATTTTTTTCAAGCCAGCTGTTCAAAAATCTTAAATGTGAAGAAAAGCAATCTTCTCACCTGCACACATCTACAGCCATTTTGTTTTAATGCAACAGCACAGTTGAATTACAAAGTTAAAGCTGTCTGTGTGCAGACAAACTGATTGTTTAAGTGTAAATTTCTCATAATTGCTGTGAATTTTGCTGGAGGCTGACAGAACCCATCGCTTTCTCTGTCGCTGATACCTGCAGAATGCAGGGGTGTGTGCCTAAAGGGGGCCATGGGGTGTCCACCACTGACTTTATTTTAAAGCTTTAGTTACTACTTATCTTGCAGAATTAAACTGTTAATATAAAACAGAAATCGACTAAGAAATTATGCTATATTATTACAGATTATGCTATGCAGTAATAATGACTTTTTACATAGTGTTAACAGTTATAATGGAGAACAATTTACCACATGAATTGTTCTGTAACTTCTAAAAGAATGGGCTTCAAAAATCACTAGAAAGCAATACTTGCATGCAAGATGAGTTAAATAAAAGCAGGCTTCTCCTTTCAAACCAACAACCATCAAATTTCAAGGTAACAACTGTTGCTAGCACATTTCAACAACTGTAGTTAGCTAGCAAATAAAGACAATTACCTCCATGGATTAATTTAAAACAAATGTGAACTCTGTTAAATGGTCTCACAAGGCCTTCATATGTGATAATGGTGCTAAAACAGGTAGACTATGGCCAGATAATCCAGGTATCCACCCCATCTGATTCAGTTAGTAGCCTATTAGAAGTGTGATAAGGCAATATATGTAAGATATTGATATACTGTAAGATTTGTATTTCATTATAACATAACATTGTTCAATTGACTGGCTCACATACAAAAATTTCAAATGTTAGACGCATGTGAGTAAAAAGAAGCAGCTGGTTGTGCTGATTAGAACTAACTGTCAACAGGCAGGTAGCTACCACTGGGAAATCTTTGTTGCTGCTTTGATGAGTAAAATCTAAACGGGGATTGCTGTAAAGTGACTTGTGGTGTGTTGAATTATCGAAAATCCATAAAAAATAAAAAATAAAAGTTCTCAGAAGTTTGGAGAGTGGTAGTTCTATTTAAAAATTCTCCAGCCCTGGTCACTGTTTAACACTAACCTAAACTTGCCCTGCTGTGCCAAATCAGGCTTTGATTGGACGATTGCTGTTCAGAGGAGGGGTTTAGCATTACTCGGGAATGCATACGTTTTTGTATTTATTTGCATTTGTCGTTTCGTTACTCAGCCTATGCTCAATCTGCCACATAGTGCTCCAGTATGATCCTCAACTGCTCTTTTGAGGGATTAGGAATGTTATTTTAAAGGATTATAAGCCAATTATACACACCTGACATAAACCTAGTCAGTCAAAACTTGTAGCCCTGGTGACGTTTTTGGTTTATGGATCGTGTTTTGGTTTTTCCTTCCTCACGTTGTGACGAATTTTACACTTTTCAACTAATGAGCTACGTATCATTACACTCAGCTCCAGTACAAACACTGCAGTTAGTCATCGTCCCGTGAGCCTCTACATAACCCAGATGCATGTACTGTAACTCACATCCCCTCCATTACTGACTGCTCTGTTCCCTGGACAGATTAGTTCAACTTTTAAATCTCCTACTTATTTTATTAGTATTGCATCTTAGCTCCGTGAAGGAGGCGATTTATAACCTTTAAACAGATCACACACATGCAGATAATATTTCAGTGTGTCAGGTTGGCTGCTGGAATGTGATTGCAATGATTGTAAAGCTGTAGCTAACCGCTCTAACCCAGCACCAATTACAACTGGCAAAGGAGTGTCGGAGGTCACAGCAGAGCAAATTGTGTTAGCTTTTTTGGGTGTCGCTAATCAAGTCAGGTCTCGTTGCAGACTAAAATGAGGTTGTTTCAGGTTCAATTTTAATTCTCCTACTTTCATATGTTCATATTTGGTCACCCTTGATCTTTCAAGTTTCCTTATTCAATCATTTTTTCCCCTCTCAATCACTTAACTCACTCTCAAGTCTGTTTCCCCCTGCCAAACTCACACAAAAAGACACACACACACACACACACACCACAGCACACCATCCCACACCTCTCCAAGTGACAGCTAAGTGACACTGTGACGCCAGCCGCTTGATGGGGAATGATGAGAGCTGGAAACAAATGAAAATAAAACGTCTAATTATGTCAGAGGTGCCTTGACGTTACATCACTGTTAAAACACATTTAAAATAATATTCAGCAAGTCCTACAATGACACACGCACAGAAACCCGCACACACAGCAGGCACCCGTGACGGATGGAGGGCTCTCCTGCAAGCACTCAGTCAGGCTGTCAGGCCACTGGCTGCTGCTGCTTCTGTCATTGACTTAAAAGGGCATCAAGGAGCCATGTGTGGGACATTACTGAGGCCGAGGGGAAACTGCTGGGCTGCAGCATAAAGACACTTTCAAAGAAACTGACTTGGGCTCCTATCGAGGGGCTATTATTCAAGACAGTATCCTCCCACCACCCACTGCACCATCTGTCTATCCAAAGTTTTTAGTAAGTTAAAAAAAAAAAAAAAACAACACACACAATTCAAAGCAGTCCTACAGAGTTTTTTTTACTGTATGTACTGAAATGAAAGGGAAGGATGGAATCAGAGGGAAAACGCACAGTTAAAGTAATCACTCATTTTAGTGCAAAGACCCATGGGCTGGTTTCACCACTGTTAATCAGGCAATGGACTTTGTAGTGGAATCAGTGTAGCTGTGGTTGACAGGAAAGTGGGTAAACTACTAATGATTGGTTATTGGATTGTTATACGTGTTCAAAAGTTATGTAACTGATTTTCAAATTGGCTTTAGATTTAAATTCCAGGTATGGCTAGAAAAGAAAATAACCTCATCTTCTGAATTGCTAGTTGAATCAACACTGTATCCAACAGCTGCAGCTTAATAAAAACATATTTCTAAGGAAATGGGAACCTTCTAATTACTAAAGCTTCTTTTTTGGATCAAAGGTTGGAGACCTGAATGAACACACGCCAAAGCACAAAAGGGTTTTTTTCCCCCTGCTTTTTACTTTTCTCAGGCAGCTGCTGCTCAGGCGGTAGAGCAGGTTTTCCGCTAATCGGAAGGTCAGGGTTTGATCCAATTATCAAAGAAAAAAAGCTTGTAGTGTAAAGAGCTTTAAGTGGTCAATAAAGCAAGAAAAGTGTTATATAAATGCAGACCATTTTGCATAATAGAAAAAAAAAAACCCATACACACAGGACTGGTGTAAAGCAAGAAAAAATACTTGAGGATCAGATGGACTTGATGAGCACACAATCGTTGACCAGCTGGGTTTGAGGAAGACACACTTGGCGACCAGATGGATTTTTGGGGAAATACACATGACAACCAGTTGGATTTAGGAACTACACACTACCTTAATTTCCACAACATGCAACCATCCAAGTCTGGAGGATGGCAGAAAACAAAACAAACACAAAAATTCAAACATCCCTGTGCTGTTTTGCTTCTCCCTTTGGCTATTAATTGGCTGATATAATATAACAGTGACAGTCCTATCAGGTTCAGAAGGTGTGTTTAACCATCTAGCAAGTGTCTGCAAGAGCGCCAAGAACTAGTTCTCGACTTTCCCTGGATGTTGAAAATCAGTACAGATGGACAAGTCGAGGCTGTTATCGGCCAAAAACTTGTGTATATTTATTCCAAACAAAGCTGTGAAGATTCATAATTAATGTGAGGATTTTCACAGTTCACATAAACTTCATTTTGTTGAATAGCTGATAGCAGCTATAGAGGAATGAAAAAGTACATTTTGTCTGATCCAAGCATAGCCTTTCTTGATAAATAACCCTTTGTCCCAGACTCATAAAAACACTGATTGCCTGTAAAAAAAAAAAAAAAGCTAATCTCATGAATTCTGCCCTTTAGAGTGTCAGTCAATGTGTTTATGGAGGAGCAGCAGTAACAGTTCACAGTGGAGGATGCTAACTCTGTGTCTCACCAGTGTGTGTCCTGTAGTGGTCCTTCATGGCTGACAGGTTGAGGAAGGCATAGTGGCAGGATGGCCAGGCACACTTATATGGTTTCTCTCCACTGTGCAGTTTCATGTGGTTGTTCAGGGCCCATTTTTCACTGAAGGAGCGTTCACACAACTCACATTCAAACTTCCTGCAGGAGAATAAGAGGGGCAGAGAGGAATGAGGGGGAGGGAGGGAAAAAAACGAAGGGTTATTTACTGATCCCAAAGCTGACGCAAAATGCTAGAAAAATCTATCCTGTGAAAAAGGAAATGGAGGTTGCTGGTTAGCTGCACCCACAACCACGGAGCAGAGGGCCATATGATTGCACGCTGTACATCTACGCCCACACTCACGCACACACACAACACACACACACACCCCGCAGGGCCAGTGGGGAGAATAGAGTTCACCTGTCCAGCGTCCCTGACCACTTAGCCAGGGCTAAATGAACAGTTAGCAACATTTTACCTCCCGCTTCTTTCTCTCGAGGCTCTTGCATTAGAGCTTCCCTCCATCCAAACTAAACATCTTTCTTACAACTGCTCACATCATCAACATCGGCGCTCACCTAGCTTTAGATAATCAGTATCAATCCAATGATTGTAAAGCATGATTTAGCGTTTGGTGAAGTATTTTGTTGTAAAGCCCATTATGAGAATCAGGGCAACGATGTGAATATGCATGTCATTCTGTCTTTGCTCTGGACATCTGTCTATTTTTCGCGCAGACGCCTACGTCCAACAAAAGCTGCATGTTTTTTGTTTTTTTTTAAATCAGTGTGTAGGATGTTTGCACCTATATTCATCTGCTGTGTTATTAGGCTTCACGAAACACAAAGAAGTAAAAACAATAGAAAAAGCCTGTGCTTGAATTAATCTTTACCCCCGCGCTATAATTTAGCCGCAGAATGACTAATGTGCGAGTCATAAACAAATGAAGTCGGGTTTTGGGAAGCATTCGTCTTGCAGCGAGGGCCATGTTATTTTAGGGAGGGCGGCTGTCTTTAAGTCCTGATTGTGTCGCTTAATCCCCGTGGTATCTGTTTCATAGCGAGCAGCATGACACTCACCTGAACAAATAATGACTCCAAGCAGCATGTAGCATGTGTCTGAATCAATAATTCAAACTCATACATCTTCCTTACTGGAAGGGGGGAGGCAAAGCAGAAAGAAAGGGAGGCAGGGGAAAGAAGAGAAAGGAGGGAATTAAAGCTGGGGTGGTGGAGGAGAGGAGAGTAGAGATTGGGGAAAATGTGTCCTGGCTTCCATATCAATCTATATGTTCCATAAAGATGAGTCAAAATGTGATACGGATGTCAACCTGCACTGGTTGAGACTAACCTTGCTTACCAGGAAGGATGGAGCAGACTTAAAATGGCACCTTTATCACCTGGCTCTAAGCGCAAGTGCATATATAAATAGTTCTGTTTTCCTCTCGTTCGCATCAACCGACTTGGCAGACATTTTATTTGACCAACAGATGCATGCCTGCATCTGTATTTCCTTCCTTTTCCTTCCTCCCTGCGGTATTTATAGAACAGCTTGTCGCCCATGCCACCATGGGAGAGGTAAATAAGATGAGTGAAGAGATGCTATCTTTTATTGTAAGCATTATGCACAACACTCCTGCTTTATGAGCTAAACGGGCCATTGTTTATCACAGGGCGTAATCGCAAAGTCAGGCAGGCAGGCAGGCAGGCCTTTACGTGGGAACGCGGCATGCTGGGATGGAGGTAAAAAAAGAGAGAAAAGGAAGGCAGGAGAGGAGAGAAGATGGAGGAGTCAGTGCTGGCAGAGTTGACTATCAGTGGGGGTTTTGTAAGGATGAGAGGAGGGTTTGCGTCTGTTTTTATGGGATCAGATGGAGCGCTTTGATCTTGTCCCCGCATGTCAGATCCCGTCACGATCCACCGTCTCGCCCATACATATGCATACTGCCTCTAAACAGCCAGGCACCATGCAAAAGAACCAAGGTAGAGGGAAGAGAGACAGAGAGAAAGAGGAGAGGTTTGGCGAATGTGTTTGTGTATGCATGTATGTGAAAGAGGAAGGAAAGGAAATTTGGAGAGACAGAAGTAAGACACAGATAAAGGTTTGGCAATGCAAAATAGTTGGAAACTTTTTATATAAAAAAAAAAATAAACAGCTGCCAATTCAGATTCAACAAAACCTGATAAAGTTCTGAAAATATAAGAAGAATATTGTGGGTACAAAGTATGTGGCTTCTAACAGTATGTAATAAGGAAATGGTCTGTTTTGCTTTCAACCCTACATATATTATGTTTATCACCCCTTAAGGGGACCCTTTACGCTCATTTCCAACTCCCTATTTTCATTCTTGCACTCTACTAGAGTAGCTTTGCGTGATTCACAGTTCAAAATAATACTTTTTTCTCTTTTACCGGGCCTCAGTTCATGTACTGTATAAAACAAACCGTTTCAGCTCCTGACCCCTTAAGACAACTTTCTTCTGATTGGCTGCCCCTTTCCAAAGACAAGGTTTGAACAGGTGGGTGGGACTTCTCTGATCACAGCCAGAGCTGTGTTCATCGTGCCTACGATGAGCTTATTAAGGATATACACTCTCAGTGACATCATGCAGAGCCAACAGTAGGAAAAACTGTAACCAAGCATTTAGAGCAGTCTGAAAGGCTGAGCTTTCAGCTCAAAGGGATTACTCGCACATACACTGACCATTCTAACACCATATACTGTACATGAAAGGAAATCAGGAAAGGTGTGAGAGGTCTCCTTAAAGAACCTAAATTACGTTTTTTGCAAAATACTATCCCACAAATAATTACTATTTTAATTTAAACCAGTCATATAATGATAATACAGTAAGAATGCAGAATGCAAGTTTACCGTAAAAGAACAATAACCTTTTTATTTTAAATAATTTTTAGACATTAGATCTCCAAAATAAATGCAAAAAATAAATCACAATCTTAACATTAAATGAACTGGACACCGGTTCTACTAACAAAAATTGTGTTTAAATAAATTTTGGTTGCCACCGTTTTCAAACAAAGTTTACGTACATTCTGGTTCACATTAATGGTCTTTCCTCACTAATTCGGCTCAAAGCCAAAGCGTTCCCAGGCTGGAGCTCTGAGGTACAGCTTTGAAACCAAATCCATTTGGACTAAATCTTCCAATACTTATAGGGCTCGTGCAGCATGCTATCTTAACTACACCTGGTTCGCTATCGCTATGCGTGTGTGTCCTTGTGTGTGGAGGAGCACATGCTGAAAATCTCAAAGCAAAGCAAACAAGCGGACAGAACCAGTCCAACAAGAAATGACAAACACATCCCAAAATATTTGTTTTCCTCTTAACTCAGCTTAGGCTGTTTATTCTGGCAAAAATTCATTTACATTCTTATGCAAACAAAATGGATGCAAGCACAACAGGCAATACTGAGGCCGGTAAGAATGATCATTTGTGAGTGCATATGAACAGTAAGGAAATGACGTAATCTATGTAACCATTGTAATGTAATATATGTGAATATAATGACAACAGTAATGCTGGTATTGTGATATGATTTGAAAACCAAAAAAAAGCATACTTTGAAATATCCAGCTGGGTGTCTAAAACACATTTGTAACCTAAACACAACTTTGGTAGTTTTTTGCGAGATCATGAAAATTAGGATTGTTTGTGATTGTGGGAGTTATGTTTCCCATATGTAAATGGTAAATGGTAAATGGACTGGTACTTATATAGCGCTTTTCTACTCAGTTTCTGTGTACGTGTTAATTATTAATGAGGTATTTGAGTGTAGAGATCATACTTATAGTTAGAATAGTTAATTTTGAATAGGGAAAATGCTAGACCACAAAAAAAACAAGAAAAAAAAAAAAAAAAAAAAACAACTTTGCAGACAAATATTTTTTTCTTTTATTGTCCAAAAACAGACAAATAAGGTGTTTATTCACCTGACCTGATGCATACAGCACAGGTATTGACACTTTAACAAAACAAAATAACTAGGCAGTGGAATAACATCTTTTGTCCAGTAAGATGAGACCATTTTGCTGAAGCCTTTGTTACTTTTTTACATCACTTGCCCCAAATCCAAAGTATTTCCAAACAACGGATGATGATCCGCTTCTGGGGACAAGCTCTTGGCCTCCTGCTGTTGCCAAACATTTGATTTTTGTTTTGACAGTCTGTTATCCATTGTATTTGTCTTTTAACGTAGTGTTACTCATCCAGACTACATCCAGGAAAAGTCAAGCTAAGCAGTACAATGAACAGCTGTGATTGCCACATGGAGGCACGTGGTCAGGCGCTGATTTAGAGAGCACTCGATTTTCTTTTGCTTTGCGTTCTATTGGCGGCGTACACAATTTGAAAATCGTTCAATCATGCTCATTTAACTGTGGGAAGTCAAAATCGTGATTGAGATTAAAATTAAATTAATTGTGCAGCCCTAATTTCCACCATAACTTTTAAAAAAATAAATCTGTATGTGGATTATGAGTATTCTAGAATCTGAAACATAACTTGGTACTCTTTAGTGTTAAATTACCACATACTGGAAAGGCCAAAGTCAAGAGATGACTGTTGTAACTGTAAAAATACATTCAAATATAAAAAGAGAGACAGAGCCAGACAGAGAAACACATTAGTTAGAATTTTATCTTCTTGTTTTGCATGACTGTTCCTCTGGTTTTTTTCACATTACTGTCAAGCACTGATTAGCTGAAGCCATGGACGGCAAAAAAACAAAAAAACATCTGTAATCATGAGCAAGTTCTACTTCGAGTCATTATATCTCTGCCTTTCTGTCTCTTGCATCTCTCCATCTCCTCTCCATCTCTTTCCTCCTCCCTTTCTTTTTCCCTTCTGATCACAAACCAACATGACATGATTGACACCGTGTGTAGATTTATTCAAAGACGCAGGTGAGTCTCTTGCCTCTGCATTCAGAAAACTGCATGCTGCTGTGTCTATACTGTCACTCATTACCATATCTATACTGTAATGTGATCCTGCTGTCAGTTGAGCCATATAGAGCTACTGTCAGAACATCACAGGCCACAGTGGCCTTAATTGTGACAGAAATTCCCCAGGAGGAGTCTCTATACCTCTAACAGGGGCTGGAAAGAAGGACCTGACTCATTACCACATACTTACTATCACCCCCTAGTGGTGAGGTGGTGCTGTGTTTAGGGGGACCTCACAGAGGGTGTGCTTAGTATAAACAGTAATCATGTGCTCTGCATGCAAACTAAACAACAGAGTATTAAAAAGACGGCAATTTTAGTATGATTAAGACAAAAATGATTCATATCTCTCTTGCTCTCTGTTTCCCTCCCTCTAACCACACAAACCACTGCATCAGACAGGAAAATATGACATTCCCTGATGTTAAAGGTGAGGGTGGAACTGACACCTCTGCTCCTCCTGACCGCAAGTGTTCATCAAACGTATCTTTTTTTCTTCTTATTTGACTGTTTTAATTATGTTTTTATTGGGGGGGGGACAAGTAAAATTTCTTTCCCTGGTTTCCATGTTGTGTTGGCCGGTCGTTGTAAGAGGAAATAATCTGTCGATGCTCTCACACTGTAACACAAAGACAGAAAGAGGGAGAGAGGCCGACTCTCGCCTCAAGCCAAACTGACACAAACAGACAACTTCAAAGTGAAGACTGTTGTTTATTTGGCGAAGGGAAAGAGGGGGAAAAAAAAGAGAGAAAATTTATCTGATATGCAACTGTCAGGAGAGCATTTTCACATGCAAAATAGCGAGTGAGTGAGAGAGATTACCTAGAGGGAGGAACATGACAGCATTCACTAGGGTCAGGATGGATCATCATCTTCAGCCCCCACCGCCTCCTCCCTCGCCTCTCTCTTTCTCCCTCCATCGCTCTAACTTTATCTCTCTCGCTCTCTGTTTCCCTCCCTCCTTCCTTCCGTTTTTCCCCCCCTATCCCTTTTCTCTCTCATCCTGTTTTCAGACTCCATCACTCTGCACTTCGACAACCCGGCAGCTTAAATCCAGACTAAATTAGGTGAATGAAGATTAAATCATTTGGCCCTGAGCTCTCCAAGATATTGGGAGGAAGACTGAGTAAGCCTTAAATGGTGTCTGACTGGGTTCGGACCTATATATGTGTCTGAGGAGAAGCTATTCCTTCAATGGCAGTCAATTGAAACCTGATTAGAGGGGGGTGTTGGGTAAAAAATGGGTAAAAGATTAAATTCCTGGGACAACTGTTTCCTAAGTAAGGGTGCTGGCTTCGTTATTTTTCGTTTGCACGCACAATGTTGACCGACGACAGGCTTGTTCCTGGGCTAAGATATTGAACAGGGCAACATCATCGCTCACAGTGCTTAGGAGAAATGCTTAAGAAAGCGCTGTAGTCAATGTGGTCTGTGGGTACTCAAATCAGTTTCCTGGATGGTGCTAGTTTAACATTCAAATGAACAAAGACATCCATCTCTGGCCTCCTGCATACAACAAAAGTACAAACTCTGCAGCAAAAAAAAAAAAAGAAGAAGAAGAGACTCTCTTAGGAG
>VUQI01007551.1:92219-111340 GCA_015106735.1 Paratilapia polleni | reverse complement strand
ACCATCCTAAAAAAAAATAAAAAAAAAAAAAAAAAAAAAAAAAAAAAAAAAAAAAATTAAAAAAAAAAAAAAAAAAAAAAAAAAAAAAGAAACAATTAATTTAACTTACAGAACTAACTCACTAGAATTTAACTTTTTTTGCTAAGTCAAATGAAAAACTTGTCACCTAAAGTTCGGTATTTTGTGGCATTATTTTAACATGAACAAAGAAAAAAGCCATGTTTTCTCAGTATTTGTATTCTGAACATAACTTGTGTTTCAGTGAACCCAGTGACTACGCTTCTGTTCGCTCCACGTGGGCCCCAGATGTTTCCATGTCTAACCTACCTGGAGCGAAATGTCAGGGTGGACTGTGAGTTCCCGGAGACCTACGAGGTCCCCGGCCCCTACTGTGAGTATCGGCAGGACAGCCGGCTGGTGGGCACCACCTACCCCAACCAAATCATTTATGTGTCCACAGAAGACCGTAGAAGGAGCAACGTCAGCCTGGTCAACACCAATCTGTGCCGCCTCACATGGGCCCCGATGGCTGATGAGAAGCCTTACACCTACACCTGCAGGATTTATCAGGGCAACGACTGGAAGGAGAACAGCATGGCCATTCATCACAGTGAGTAGCGTTTACTCATTGTTTGTTTCCTACAAACTCCAGCAGAATCATCTAAACTCAAGCTTTTCTCCATTACAGGGCTTCTTCCAATCTGCTCTGCAATCAGTGTTATGTTCAAATCAGCGCCTTGGCTTTTGTCACTGGTGATGTCACTTCCTGTGGCTGTGGGTCTTCTGAGTCCTTGATCTCTCACTTTCACAGGATAGCAACTCAGTGGTCCTTTCTTAGTACATGATGTATGACTCTCTCTGGCATGATGGTTGTCCATTAACTCAGTTTTTAGGCAGAGAGTAGAAGCCATGAAAACCCCTCTAAATGAAGGCTGAATCAAAAAACAACCTCTCCCTAAGCATTGGACTAATCTTTAAAAAATGTACCGTTGAAGTGTGAGAGATTTTATGTATCAGACCTCACTGTCACCTCAGGACCTTGATCATCTTTGTTTCACAAGGAAAAGGAATTCATGACAAGATGAAATGACAGACACAGCAAATGAATGCAGCATTGAACAGTTTTTTTTTCATTGCGTCTCTTTGATTGGATTTGTTGTCCAACAGAATCATTAAAGAGGAAAGGTCACCAGTTTGCTCAACAGTGCACACAGTATGTAACTTAAAGATGTATTCAGGTGGATGCTATGACTTTTGAATCACAGTAATAATAACTGCCTAAACACTGCCTTTACTGTTGGCATTGGACCTTTAGCACATTTAAATAGCATCTAAACATTGGACCTTCATATAAGCTCCACCTGATTATAACAAATCAGCTCAAAGAAAACCTTTTTTCTTTGGAGAGCAATAACATAACTGGGATGAGATCTTCCTTACCTCGAAGATCTTGGAGAATCTTCTCAGTGCACCATGTTTCAGTTTTTGCTTTGCCACGTAAATAAAAGTGTATTTCTCGTCGTCATCATGATCATCATCTATACATCCCCAAAGCTCAGAAAGGCATGGAGGTGTGTGGCTATTTTGACAGTTGCAGTGATACAGCAGCACTCCACCAGAAAGACATCTCCAAGAAATCAAATGGAAGTGAGTAATAAGCAATAATGGAAGTGTAACATTTTGCATTGCAAGCACTCACTGCAATTTGCTTTGTGTGTTTAAAGGAGACATTGCTTAAAACACACATGTTAATGTGCACAATATTGGCATGGTATGAAAGGTATATAAAGGAATGGTATTATTAAAACATTTCCATTTTATTATGTTATCTTTAAACTGTACTCACCTTCAACACTATATAATACAAACAGTTAGGGCCTTTCTAGGCTGTGTGTATACATCTTTTTTTTTTAATGATCACATTTTAAGAATAATTGTGTCTGCAGTTAGTTTCTGTTTTATGTTGCCATTATTTCTGATGCAACTTTGCTCAGTATTATTTGGAAAATAGTACTTGGAAGTCAGTTTATTTTTGGTTGTTTTATTATACCACTAAATGTGTACTAAATGCTATAGCCAAACTATATGACAAATAAAGATTATGAATGATGAAATTAGCTGTGTTTTCTCTGCACAAGTCACTAGTTCCAAAGAATACTTTTTTTTTTAATTCTTTGTTATTGCTTTGGACCAGTGCCATGTTATTCCACAGAAAAAAAATTTGTTTATGTGTGTGTATCAAGTTAAAAAATAGTTAGAGGAAAATCTTATCTCTCACCCATTTCAGGCTAGGATAAAAGCACTCGTTTCGGGGAAGAAAATGGATGGATGGATATATTCTATAGAAAGCCATTATATGTGAATGGAAAATATCTATAAAAATCTATACATAAAATGCTTTTTATGACTTAATTGCCTTGATGTTGGAAGGTGCTATACAAATAAACTTGTCTAAACATTGTCTATGGGTCTTTTTCACAGGCAGCACTGTTATCATATAACAGGAAAACCATAGGTATAATTACTAATATTAATAGTGGCTGTCTTCTGTCCAGCTCCAGGCTGAAGTGTTGTCCATGCTGATATTTGTATGATGACCTGGGGAATTTAAACTGACCAAAGCCATCAGTACTATTATTAGTTACACCCATTACATTTTTAAACATTACATTACTTTTTTCTTTGTCACACCAGTGAAGCTGGTAGCAAGGAGTGGTTTGTGAGGCCCCATTTTGAAACCGCAACATTATCATTCATTCTAACATTCCATGTTAACAGTCTAACATGCCATGTTTTTTTTTGTGGAGCCAGAACTTCACTCGCCAAAACTGGAGCAGAGCCTTCTGGGACAGTGAACTACAGTTTAATTAACTGCAAAGCAAGCCATGCTTATTTCCTAGTGGCACAGCATAGTGGTTTTAAAACTTAGTAGACAGTTACTGGTTACAGCTGCTTGTGTCAGCATCCACCCGTCAGTCAAAGCCCTAACTCTGTGCCCCGATAAAGTTTAAAAGGGTCAGTTGTTATTTTAGCTATAGAGACCAACGTGGGCTGTAAACATGCTTTTGTCTGCTGTAAAGCTGGTATTTTAACATGGGAGTCCCATGGGGACTGACACATTTTTTGGAGCCAGCCTAAAGTGGCTACTCAAGAAACTGCAGGTTTTGAAAATTTGTGATGAATAAATTTTACAGAAGATGTTGCTTGATTGTATCACAGCTGTACAAAATACACTTACAGGTGTGTAAGTGCAGGTTCAGTTCAAACATGAGAGTACTTGAAATCAGGGGCATTGGGACCTATGGGCCCACATTTGTTTTACTTTTTATTTGATTTGTCTTTTAGGTGTATAAAGATGATCTGTTGTCTGATATCCATAGTTACTTTGCAGATAGTTCTAGTTAGAAAATTTGATGCATTTTTATCAATATACCCACCAGTGGCCAATTTAAAGAATCCAAACCTTTGCAGCTGTTTGCCTCTTTTTGTATTTGCAGAAACTGATCAGTGGCTGGGTGTGGGTTTTTACATTTTCAACTTTTTTGCAAGAACAGTAGGCTTCAATTGTCAAAGGGGATTTCCAACTAATTTGATCTAGCGGTGCAAAAATGTGATTCCGTATTGCAGCACTGAGGCTTTTACAATTTTTTCCTTTAAATGACACTTGGGCATTAACTGTAAGTGTGGGTGATGATGGTGCTATAAACTGTGTGTATTGTATCAGATGGTTATCTGATGCCTCAGTGTTCAAAAAGGTCATATTTTAGTAATCTTCTAATTGTGTGCTAAGGAAAATAAAGAACTGAATGTCAAGGTTCAGCTGTGTGGCAGGCAGGAGGAGGACCCAAACGCAAGACTCAGGAGACAGAGGTTAAACTAAAAGCAAGCATTTAATGCTGATACCAAGACCAAAAAATAAACAATATACAAAACTTACAAAAGCTAAGCCAGGGAATACAAAAGTCCAGGAAACACTAGGAAGGTCCTACAGGAAACTACAGGGAGAGCAGACCACAGGAACACACAACTATGTGGGGATGACGCAGCAAAGAGCAGAAGCACACTGAGGACTTAAATACACATGGTAACAAGGGGAGTGGAAACAGGTGGAACACATCAGGGAAGCTAGACACAGCTGAACTAAATCTGGAAAGGCAAAGGAAGCAAAACCAAATACAATGTACAAGAGACAAGAGACTATCAAGTTAAAACAGGAAATAACAAAATACAGAGACAAAGGCTAAACAACAAAATGACAGAAAATAATAACCAGGAAAGTCCACAACTCAAAACACCGGGTCAAACAACCCGGGACCATGACACTGAAGGCCTTTGCAGACCCTCTTCTGAAAACTTTGGTGCAGAGGCACTGATGATAAAGACATAAACAATGTCATAAGGTGAAACTGATGTCATTTCCTGTGATAATAAGCCTAGTGTAGATCAGAAAAAACAGAGGAAATATTTTCTGTCTAGAAATGACATGGGCTCTTAGTGTGATGGAACAAAGAAAAATATAGCACTTGACTTCCTGTCTACAGTAAGAACCAACAACAGCAAAACCTTTGAACACAAACTATTAGCTCCTCTTGCAGTTTGTAGATTAATAGAACATATTGTTAAAGAGTAAACTGTGATAATACATCATCACTCCACATTAATGGGGCACTGTAACACCTTTTGTGGTTATGGACGGAGTAACCACAGAAGTAACTTTTACAATGCCATTAAGTTTATTATGA
This sequence comes from Paratilapia polleni, assembly GCA_015106735.1. Taxonomy (NCBI): domain Eukaryota; kingdom Metazoa; phylum Chordata; class Actinopteri; order Cichliformes; family Cichlidae; genus Paratilapia; species Paratilapia polleni. Next base: position 106,598 of record VUQI01007551.1, on the reverse strand, counting down.
ATTGAGGCTGAGAAAGCCTGAAATACACAACAGCATGTGGTCTAAGATTTATCTGACTGCATTTTAGGGAGTGTTAAAAATTTTGAGATCCAGTATTTCTGAAAATAGAAGCTTACTACAAACAAGTCTGGACATGTTTATGTATGCACACTCACCAGCCTCTCTATTAGGTACGCCTGTTAAACTGCTCATTAACACAAATATCTAATCAGCCAATCCCATGGCAGCACCTCAGTGCATTTAGGCATGTAGACATGATCCTGCTGAAGTTCAAACTGAGCATCAGAAAGGAGAAGAAAGGTGATTTAAGTGACTTTGAACATGACATGGTTGTTGGTGTCAGACGGGCTGGTCTGGGTATTTCATAAACGTCAGTGAGCAGCAGTTCTCTGAGTGAAAATGCCTTGTTGAGATCAGAGGTCAGAGGAAAATGATTGCTTTGAGCTGATCCCAACAGTAACTCAAATAACCACTCGTTACAACCAAGGTATGCAGAAGAGCATCTCTGAATGCACAACATGTTGAACCTTGAAGCAGAATGGCAATGGCAGCAGAAGACCACAGTGAGGAATGTTTCCAGTCACTTGTTGAATCTATGCCACGAAGAATTAAGACAGTTCTGAAGGCAAAAGGGGGTCCAACTTAATAAAGTGTCAATATTGCATCAATAAAATACCAGGCTAGTTTTATGCACTAAAAGTGTTTGTTTTTCACCACTGTTATTACAGTTGTCAGTGTTATTTTTTTATGATTACTGCTGGGTTATTAACTTGGGATAAAACAGGGTTTTGGTTCACGCAACAAGCTCACTAACTAAGAAAAGTCAGTATCCAGAAATAATTAAGGCAGTGTAAGGCAGTTTCTAAAATCTGTATCATGACACACCAATCTTTATGAAAGTTTTTGCCAAACTGCAAGGATACCTTTGACAGGGAAAATGTATGCCAGGATACCATCTTTTGCACCATCTCCTAACTTTCAAGTTCTTCTATGTTTGTGGCTGAAAACACAGACAAAACATAACATAGCTTCTTAGCATAGGAACATCTTATTGGAACACTTTCTGGAACTGCAAGCACCCATAACGCTGTCATCCTGACTGAAGATCCAGCCCTGAGTTACAGGTAACCACAGGAGTCCTTTGCACCCATATGACCAAACTGATTTCCACTGTTTCCTCTTCAAGAGTTATGTGATGGGACTGACCAGCAGGCTGCTGTCAGTTTAATCTCATCATGAATTAATATTTATTTTGGCCTCCTCCCGAGAGAGCTCGACATGCACTGCATCTCTGACTCCGGGTGTGCATGTGCATGTTGTGTTTTATATTAGCCATAGTCCCAAAGCCCAAACCACCTAATTTCCTGGTTTTGTGCCTGGACCACACAGATAAATTAGCCAAGCCCCAGCTCCCTGTGCAGCCCCTCCAGGCCATCGCCCCCCTCTGAGAGAAACTATCACCAAAGGTCCATCTTATTTATACAGGCATGGGAGGAATAAACTCTATCAGCTCTGAGGTACATTATATAAACATTCATCTTCCATTCAGTGCAGATATTAATAGAGGTTCTGCTGCTTTTTCTATGAGTTAATTACCAGCATCAACCAGGAGTGGAGGGGCAGCAGGACACATCTGTGTCATGAGATAATGTTTGCCTAACAAATCTGGTTTGTGATGTGTTGTGCTACAGAATAACCTTTACAAAGGTTTTGTATTTAGTTTTCTGAAAGACTACAAGCCCTGTACTGCAGTCTCAGTTTCACATTTTCCCTTTGAAGTTAAGGGCACTGGGTTGATGCTGCCATTCAAACTTATTTCATAACACGAGTGCAAAAGCAGAAAATTTAAGTCATACATAGTCACAACTAATGGATAAACTCAACAGTTATCAGTTAGATGTTATCTAAAAAGGACACTCTGACATATCTTTAAAGAAGCACATTTGGCACCTTTTAAAAGATATATCTTTAAATATATTTGCAGTTTGGGAAAAGCCTGTTTATTTTATTGACAGTATTACTTATTCTTTTGAAATAACTCTATATCAGACACCAAACAGAGTACAGTCACTGAAGCAACTCGAAGCCTTTATTATCCATTTCCTCTTTCTCCCTTCTCTCCTCTCTGGATAGATGTGTTGGGATGATCCACCTTAAAGGTTGGCCACCTTAAGGATGGGAAGTGACTACAGGAAAGTCTTTAAGCTAAATGTACTGAGCAGATTCACTTACTGAAAATTTTAAAAAGAGAAATAAGGTACTGCTTTACCCTCTGGGACTGACATTTGAAAGTTCTGGTCAAGGCATTTATTGCAACTGAAATACTGGCCATTATTTGCATGTTTGATAGGCCCATTTTAATGTTATGGGCCAAATGACTTGTGACTGATGCAAGTATGTGAGGTATATTTAAAGTTAATGACATCACTGTCAAACACCTTTTTTCATCAGATCTAAGCAGTAGTAAGTCATTGTTCTGACCTGCTGAGAGCAGATTTAGAGGACAATTGATTGCATTTGAGATAAAAAAAGAAAATATATACACATATGTAACATTGTGGAAATTTACAACATAGTTGTTCTGTTACTGGAGTGCACCATCCCCCCCTCCTTTTGTACAGGGGGGGGAATGGTGGCTTGTCAAAGCTTGACAATTCAATTTGCACTCCAGGTTTTTAAATTTGAACTTTGTAAACATGTTTTTTTTTTCTCTCTCTCTCTTTTTGGAATAAATCTGAATATATCCTTCTTCCTGAGTTCTCCCCTCTGAGGCCCATCAAAATATAAAGTATCCACCTTTTTTCCGTACCTCTCTGTCACGTGTTTAAGAATAATTTATTATTGCCTAACCATTTTTCTTTAATTAAAGTTAAATGTCAGTTTTAGATTATTTTCTTTTGAAACTTAATACTAGAGACCATCTTGTGAAGGGATCACAAGCAGCCATGACCCCAGTCAGGTTTACGGTCAGGTTTAGGGATGTCCCTAACATGATGAACCCATGTATGGATACCATCCTGTGCCATGCAACCCATGAGTACTCTTTACCATAGATATCTATGAACTTGGTCTTCATTTTAAACTTAACTATACACCTTTAGTTTTGTGACCTCATACAATAGTGTACAAACTCTGACTGGTGAACAATAAGCCTACCATCCATGCTTGAGTTGCCGGTTAAAAATTCCCACCTTTTGTCAATTTTGGAAACTCGTCTGCTCTTTAATTGTCTGCACTGGATAAAATCTAAATTGTCAGATAATTGCATCACCTTAACGCTGGTCTAGTTTAAACATTCTGACTGCTTGTGAATGTAACTTCACCTCAATACAATGTACCTACTTGTCCAATCTGTTTCCTACACACCGTTGCCACCTCTAAACTTCTGTCTCAATGCACAGTTAAGGGGTATTTTCTGAAACATTAACCCACTTTTGTCTCCTATAGTCTCATACTTTATCTTAAGTGCAAGTGGAGAGGGAGGTCATAAGTAGCCTATGTTAAAGATATTTCATAACCAATGACGCTGACAAGACATGCCCCAGACAACAGCGGGTGTGTTTTTAACCACACAACCCCACTCACCTGCCTTTGCTTGATAAGTTATTTATATATTGACCCATCCGGTAGGTTACTTATAACACCTCAGCGTGTTGAATAGTTCTCACTTCAAATAATAGTATGTTGAGATGGCCCAGTATATTAAACTTTCTAGGAGAAACAGGTTGATGTACACTTATCAGCCACTTTATTAAGTACTTGCTACTATCTGGTTGGGCCTCCTTTTGCCATCAGAAATGCCTTAATTCTCCTCATGGCATAGATTCAACAAGATGCTGGAAACATTCCTCAGAGACTTTGGCTCATACTGACATGATAGAATCATGCAGTTGCTGCAGATTTGTCGGCTGCACGTCCGTAATGTGAACTTATTGTCATGTTCAAGAAACCAGTTTGAGATGATTTGAGCTTTGTGACATGGCACTTTATCCTGCTGGAAGCAGCCATCATAAGATTGGTACCCTGTGGTCATAAAGGGATGGACATGGTCAGCAGCAATACTCAGGTAGGCTGTGGCATTTAAATGATGCTCAGCTGGTACTAAGAGGCCCAAAGTGTGCCAAGAAAATATCCCCACACCATTACACCACCACCAGCAGCCTCAATCATTTCATGTTGTTTACACAAAATTCTGACCCTACCAACTGTCACAGCAGAAATTGAGACTCATCAGACCAGTCGACACCTTTAAAATCTTCCAATGTCCAATTTTGATGAACCTGTGTGAACTGTAGCCTCAATTTCCTGTTCTTAGCTGACTGGGGTGGCACCCAGAGATGCTCTTCTGCATACCTTGGTTGTAACAAGTAGTTATTTGAGTTACTGTTGCCTTTGTATCAGCTCGAAGCAGTCTGGCCATTCTCCTCTGACCTCTGACATTGTCAAGGCATTTTCACCCAGAGAACTGCCACTCACTAGATATTTTCTCTTTTTTGGACCTTTCTCTGTAAACCCTAGAGATGGTTCTGTGGGAAAATCCATCCCAGCAGATCAGCAGTTTCTGATATACCCATCCAGCCTGTCTGGCACCAACAACCATGCCACGTTCAGAGTCACATATGCACATTTGTGGATTGACAAAGCTGTCACAAATGTTTGCCACACTGTCTTACTGATTTCTATTGACTCTGCTACATTAAAACAGATCATTAAAGCTGGAGACACTAAACATTTTCACAAATGTAAAGTGACAATAGTTGTATATCAGTATGAAGACCTGCTTTCAATCCTCTTCCATTTGGTATAGTAATATAAAACCATATATATGGCTAATCTTTTATAAAAAAAAACAAAAAAAAAACCAAACTTTTAACTGGGCTTCAGATGGATAAACAAAATGGCTCATTTACAATTTGTTCACATTTTCTTCAGTTTAAAATCCCTCTTATCTGTTTCCTTGAAGAAATGCCCTATTAGGCACATTCTATAAAGTTAAGCCGATGTTATCTAAATATGCAGGGTAATGTATAAAAATGTAGACACCAGAAGTGTAATCTTTATCTCTAAAAACATAGTGTGATACATGAAGCCAACCAAACACAGTTCCCACAGAGAGTGAGAGGACTTAGTATGAGTCAGAGGAAGTGTCTGGCTGGTCAGCACTGGATATGGGGAGCTGTAGTCAACAACTTTCTGAAACTGACAGTCCAGCAGTAATTACTACTAAGTGGGTGGAAGTGAGAAAGAGTGCAGGTTTGAAACTTTCTCAGTATTCACACAGCTACTTCAGTCATTTTTTTATGTGTAAAACTAATTGCAACACCATGAGTGCCTTCATGGAAAGATTGTGTAATTCACTGCATAGAGAACAGATACACGAGAGGAGGTTATGGCAGCAGCCATTTGGAGCAATTAGAAAAACGTCTGTCATAGGAAATGGTGTACAGACTACATTTGAAGCATACTGAGGCCTTATGGGACCTTCAGTTTGTTCAAACAAATGGTATCTGGGAAATCTTTATTTACTGTCCCAGGTCACAGCTCATACAATGCCAGTTAGTCAAAAAATTGGGAGACTGTGTGAGTCACGCTAGCAGGAATGAAAATGTGCACTGATAGTGATCAAAAGTCATGGAAAAACCAAATTACTTTTAACAGGGGGCCTGATCTGGGTTGATCACCTGGATGCTATTTGTAGGCAGTGTGCTAACTGTACAGTATGCTTTTGTTAACTAATATAATAGGAATCAACAACACCATTTATTGCACTTCCCATGAGTAAATGCTCAGCATCACTTCTGGGTGGATGACTCAAAGGTTTGCTGGTGTTGCAGGATGATCTGTGGACATGCACATTGTTTTAAGCAATAAAAACAATATATTACTTGCTAGTTCAAAGAATCAAAACTGAATCATCAGCTCCAAAATAAGCTTATCTTTGACAGAACTGAAGTATAGTTGAAAGTGGTAAGACTATTTGACTTCCTCAGTGATTAACTAATCGCTTGACTCATAACTGTCTCACATTTTTCTAAAGACTATTTAAGGACAGCTGAACAACAGAAGAACATTCTCTATAGGTTTAATGTTAATTTAGTTTTATCTTTTGCTTAATCATTTCCTGTCATGAAATCTCCCGTTATAAGTGACCTCAAAGTGAAGCACTTACTGAGCTGTGTGTCTCGGTATGACTACCTACCATCCAAAATAAAGCATGTAGCCAGCACTTGTGCTTGATGATGATGATGATGGGCATCTATCCAGCACGAGCTTCATTCTTCACAGGAAGCTTCACTCCTTGACGATCTCTGGCACCAGAGATGATTAATAGCAACGATATTTTTAAAGTTACAGTTTTTTCTCTTTTCAATAACCTACAAAAAAAGATCTTGCAGAAGATTCAAACTGAAGTAAGTGTTGATGTCTGTGGATAGCATAAACTAACATTTAAAATAAATGCGGTGAAAGAACAGCTATCATGGAAAATGAGAGCTTTAAAGGTCCAATGTTGTACCACTTTAACACATATTAATGTCAGTCTCTCAAGTCCCCAGAATGTATATTTCAAGTTTCAGCCCAAAATACCATGCAGTTCATGTTTTGTAACATGCCTGTATATCTCTGGTTTGGAGCTCCATTTCTAACAACCTGCTTCAGTTTCTGTAGCTTTAAATCAAATTGCTGCTGCACACATTTTACACGTCAAGGGTTATAAAAATCTCATAACATTATAAAAATGTTTTCATGATTTCGGACCTTTAAAGGTAACCACTAACACAATTTATTCTAACATATACACTCATCTGCTTTATTAGGTACAACTGCTCATTAATGCGAATGTCCAATCAGCCAATCGCATGGCAGCAACTCAATGCATTTAGGCATGTAGACGTGGTCAAGATGGCCTGCTTCAAATCAAGCATCAGAATGGGGAAGAAAGGTGATTTAATGACTTTGAACATGACATGATTGTTGGTGCCAGACGGGATGGGAGTATTTCAGAAATTGCTGATCTACTGGGATTTTCCCACGCAACCATCTATAGGGTTTGCACTAAGGTATGCCACAAAGAATTAAGGCAATTCTGAAGGCAAAAGGAGGTCCAACCCAGTACTAGCAAGGTGTACCTAATGAAGTGGCCAGTGAGTGTAATCATAAGTACAAATTTGAGGTCCAGCATTTTAGTGGCTGTTCAAAATACATCTACATTTCTTCCTGTAGTGAGGATGTAACATACTTTCAGGTGTAGCTGTAAAAAACATTTTTATTTATTTGTTTTATTTTTAGATCTGGAATATGCCTAAAATATTTCCTTGTAGGAGCCAAGGGGCAGCCTCAGAAGCTGAAAAAAGAAGCCAACATTTAAGTGTCAAAAACTGCAGTTCCTCTAGGTGCCGTGTGAGACTGTCTCCAAAAGAGAGTCAGTCCCCATAGACTCCCAGGTTTAAATGCACAATTTTACCGCATTAAAAAGCATGTTGACAGCCTGGTATGAAAAAAAAAGGTTTTGGCTGCTATTGATCATTTCTGCCCTTATAACAAATGGACCTCTTTGCTGTGTGTGTGCTCTTGGTGCGTTCTGGGGCATTTTTAATGGACTGTCTGACTAATATTATGATTTGCTGTGTGGTACAGACCATCCCAGAAGTTTCTGCTTTAGCCATGAGTGAAATACTAGTATTGTATCAGCCCCGTTATTTAGCACTAATTAGGCAATATGTGTGTCTGTGCATTGCACTCACACAGTTCATGAATGCAGCTTGCTAACATTGGCTGATAAAGTAGTACTCCACCCTTTTATCCATGTAAGATAACTTCGGGCTCCAAAAAACATGGCAATGGTCAAAACAGAGTTCTAACCCTTCTTTTATACTGTCAGTGGTAGGAGCGCTGGAAATGATAAGTGAATGGATCTAATACATCTATAAGCAAAATGACAAACATTCCTCTTCTTCTTCTTTCAGTTCCATTTATGGGTCGTCACAGCGGACCATCTGCCTCAATCTCATCCTATCCCTAGCATCCTCCTCTGTCACACCAACCCTCTGCATGTCCTCCTTCATTACATCCATGACTCTTCCCTGTGGTCTTCCTTTTTCTCCTACCTGGCAGCTCCAACTTCAACATCCTTTGCCCAGTATATCCACTATCCCTCCTCTGTACATGTCCAAACCATCTCAGCCTTGCCTCTCTAACTTTGTCTCCAAACTGCTGAACCTGAGCTGTCCCTCTGGTGTACTCATTTCTAATTCTGTCCCTCCTGGTCACTTCCAATGAAAATCTTAACATCTTCAGCTCTGCCACCTACAGCTCCACCTCCTGTCTTTTTGTTAGTGCCACTGTCTCCAAACCATACATCATAGCAGGTCATACTACCATTTGTAAATCTTCCCTTTCACTCTTGCTGCTATCCTTCAGTTACAGATCACCCCTGAAACTCGTCTCCACCCACTCCACCCTGCCTGCACTCTCTTCTTCACCTCTCTTGTGCACTGTCCTTTGCTTTGGATGGTTGACCCCAGGTATTTAAACTCATCCACCCTTCACTTAAAAACACCAAGTGACATACTACTGCAATAAAGACACACAATTTCAGTTCAGCAAGTGGCAATTTATGCATTTAATGGGTTACATAGAAAAGAAAACTGCATTGTTTGAAAAAAAAATCTGGATATGAGTATCAAAGGAAAATTAGGCTGCATTTCATTTTTCCTCAAAAAACACACATATGCACAGAAATGTGGTTCATAATTTGTGTTACATATAAAAACGAATAATACTCTCTTTTCCTAACGAAATATAACTGGTTGAAAACACTTCTAGAGAAATCTCATTTGTGTAAGGTAATTTTAATAAACGAGTCCTGGGACATACTTATTTTGATATGATGGAAAAATTATAAAAGACCTACTCTTATGCCACAACATAATTAAATTAATTTCATAGAATACTTTTCATTGAGTTTTATAAATGATAAATCTTTCAAAATGTATAATTTCACACAAACGATTTAGGGTTATTTACTCCTTTACTTTGAACAGGTCCATATATATAACTTGTTTCAGAATTAATCAAGAAAACAAATATATGTACAAAATCAAAAGTCTGAGATGAAGACAAATTCAATACACATTACTCAGTGAGGAAAATGGCAGGAAATCTCCCTTCAGCACTTCAGAGGTAAACTATTCTGAGGTATGAGTGCTCGTATAGCCACTGATATTGTTTGGAATGAGATATGTAAACAACCACGTCTAACACAATCATATATGCAGTATAAGGGTTCAGTACTACAATAAGTAACAGGTCAAAATAAAAAATGTAATACTAAATAAAATATGTACAACATTAGAACTCTGTGAGATGATGCAGGCACAGTGAATTGACATTGTTTCTTTAAAAGACATCTTTGGTGCATGACAAGTGAATCTGCTCAGAGGTAAACAGCAAAAACTTTGCTGTGTTGGTTAAACTTTAAAGACCATCATGTATTTCCACTCACTTTAGGATTTCACCACCAGCCTTTTTATCTACTCCACATTCCCCAAAATATCCTTCTTTTTTTTCAGGAAGTCATCAAAAACAGCTCTGACTTTTTTCAGGTTGTCAGGTTGTCCATTACAGTTTTGAAATGTTTTTAATATTTCAAGCATGGTAGAATTTACAAAGTTCATGTAATCCTGTAAAAGATGAAGATTTCCACTGACTGTTACATTGATAACGTTTCCCAAAAAGGCCAAATAAACTTCGTCTTTAGAGGTATTCCCAAATGTTAGACTGCTCTTAATAACTGCATTAAAACAGCATTAATATCAAAAGGGACATTCACAAAATGGACTTCTCTGGATCGGTGGAGATCATCACGAACCTTCAGGAAACGTTTTTAGAAGGCAACTTCACAAATGTATTTTTCCTTCTTTTAGATTAGCTTGATACACGAAAAAAAAACCCCAGATAATTCAATACAGTACATACAGTATATTGTACAAAACATAAGTTTTACAAAGTTCTAAAGCAGGAATCAAAAAGCTACAGTTAGAAAAAAACAAATACCTTCATACACTATATAAATGATAAGTTATTTATAGTTTCAAAGTCTCTGATCGCATCTGATAGTGAGGAGATATGGCTGCTACTTGACTGAAGTGCTGTTTTTACAGAAGTGTACCACAACATCTATCATTTGATTCAAAAAACGTTCATGTGGTGTTGTCCAGAGGTATATTCCTGTACATGTACACTTGTTCCCCGCACATAGCATTTCCCCTTTAATTTAATATGTATCACTATGCAGACGATACACTGCTTTAATTGACTGCATCAATTAACCGCAATGGTTCCAGGTTGACAGTTGTGTAATTATTTGTCATTGTGGGATGGTTCCTAAAACACATTTTACAAATATAATCCCTTAAAGATGAAATTCTTCACTAATTTGGTTCAATATCAGATACTATATAATACTGATAACGCTATCAAGCCCTCTTTTAAAGATTTTGGTGCCATTTTTCAAATTGCCCTTGTAATTTCAAAAACCTGACCAAATACCACTGCTCGATAAAGTAACTTATTCTCAGTGTGGAAAGATTAATCTTGCTGAAGACACCTATCTGCCTGTGTTGGCCCCATAGTAACCCTACAGCATGCTGTCCCCTTACATCATAGGGTGGCAAGTAAAGCAGTGTTGTTAAATCATCTTCCATCACCTACAAAGCAATGTGTGTTGGAAAAACTCAAACTTATATTTGAATTATTGTGTTCCCAATGTACCTTGAAGTCCCACAGGTATTCAAAGCCAGGAAATCAGGAACACCAGGAAAAGGCTGCTAATAGCTCAGTCACAGGAGAGTAAAAATATAACATCAACCTCCTTGTGACTAGGAGAAATTAGTGGTTGCCCAGGGATTGCATTTAATTTTTTTTGCTGTCGGCAACCAATGACAAGTAGTTGTAGTGACCAACTGGTCACCCAGAGGTCGAGGGTGTTGCACGCTCAACCTCTGAGGTTGAGCGCCTTTCAATCAGAAGGCGATTGCATACTTCACCTGATGGGAGGCAGCCTTTCTCCAAACAACTGCTATCCAATTCAGACTGACTCCAAACACTCTCAGACAGATTGACAAAGGTTTGCAAATAACTGTCGTCTAATTTATAAATGGAGACAGACTGCCAACATGTTGGAATCAATCTGAGTCAGTCTGCACCAATGAGTGCAAGTCGTCTGCGACATGTCTCTTTGCAATAGAGGACTCGATTCAACTGGTTGTATTCTGCTTATGTTCCTATATAAAAGCAAGGTTGCCGAGCGCCAATGTCATTCTGCAGTTAAATCGCCACTCTGCAACAACTATGTCACTGTTTGAGGAGGAATTTCTGAATTTCTGTTTCAAATTAATGAGGTTCTGGCTGGACTCAGAATGTAAGTAGTTAATGTGAATTTCTGTGTATGTAGAGAGCAACAGATTTGCAATTTTTGCCTATTTATCAGTTAATCACCGTATTATCACAAACAGATTGTACATAATTGGCAACTTCACCCCATTCAATTGCAAACTGATAGCAGACTGACTCTGTCTTTTTTTGCCGTTTTTCACACACCAAAGTAGCAGGGAGACGGCAACTGACTGCGAGTGGTCTCAGACCTGGTCCCTGTCTTTGAAGCAACCATTTCAAAGGCAACAAGATCACAAGTTCAATGCACATCATCACAATAATTTTGGTCATGCTGCAGTCTCCAACCACTGTTTTCCCTGGTGTGACTGTAGCATTAAGGGAAATCCCTGTATGTTGGAAAATGACGCTAAGGTGGTACTGATGTTAAAATATGACGTGCTGTGCTGGTTTTTCTTATGTCATATACTGTGTTGTATATTTTTATTTGCAACGATTCAGCAAAAATAATGAAATACACACATATTCCCAGTTTTTGACAGGTAGCTGAGACCAAGGCTAGTTCACTAATGCAGGCTTGTCTCTGTCTGTATACTGTGCATAATGACTGTTTTGACTATTGTGTCTTATTTCTGTATCAGGATATGAATGATAAACCTCTTCTATTTCCTCTCAAAATAAGGTAAAGAGAAATCTGATGTACATTTTTGGTGTCAGATGCTCTGTGGATAATGATGATGACGGTTTCTTTGGATCGACACATTCCGCTCTCTGAATGAAGGTGACCAGTAGAGGGATAAACCTGTGGGGGTGAATGGAAAATGTCCAGGGATGAGAAACACTCTGAGGGTGCTTTCATTAGATACCGTTAATATGTACATGTACTTAGGGACAGACTAATTATCAGTCTCACCTAATTGTGATGCTAGCCTGACACCCAGCTGTGTGTGGTCGTCTTCACCCTCTGGGAAAACCCATGAGGCCCAGCTGCTGGATCAAAATTAAAGTCCAGCCCCCCACCATCCATAAGTGTGTCATGGAGGACAGACTCCAGGTCACATTCAAACTTCTCAATAGACACGCTGTCCAGATCACTGGGTAGATGTTCTTGATGATGACCGTGTGGGTGAACAGAGTTAAGTTCTCTGTAGCTGTTGCTGCTGCAGTAGCTTGCTGAGGCATCATTAGTGTGTGCTGGGTGTCCAAGGGGAAGCTGCATGCCTGTCCTTAGACTAGCCATTCGAGGAGAGGCCCCCGAATGGCAAGTCAGGTTAGTCAGGGGTATCATGTTACAGCTATTCAAGTCTTGTGCGGCAGCTGGACCCTGGCTATGCAGAGTTTGTGAATTTACATGAGGAATTGGGTGACTCTGAGAGGGATTCATCATTTTTACTCCATTGTGACCCCCCACATGGCTCTGGCTGCTATAAGTAGGTATTAGGCAACTTCCCCTCCCAAACTCAGAGGGCCTCATTTCCCTACTGGCATCTGCTTCTCCTGTCAGCAGCTCTTTGAGAAGCCCAGGAGGGCATATATATTGGTTTTCATAAGCCCCAAAGCCAGGCTTTGTCTCTGGAAGTGTCTGCATGGGAGCAGGGGACAGGGAGTGCATCCTCACCTGACTGTACATGCACTTCTGGTAGTCCTGCTGCTGGAGTGGGGTCAGTCCAGTGGAGCTATAGCGGCTACTCTGAAGCATGCCAGCATTTGAGGAGTGTGAGGAGTCAGAGCTGAGCTGGGGGGGTTTAGGAGACAGCAGGTTAAGGTTATCCAGCAGACTCTCCATGACCTTTTCTGAGCCATGCTGGCCCATGGATCCAGACACCTCTGACAGACTGGGCAGGGTGGAGGTTATCTTGGTCCCAGCTACTCCAGGATACATTATGTGGCCATCAGACTCCCCCAAGTCATCCTGTTCAGAAGGGAAAGGTGAACGGCGACCACTCAGAGTGCTGGCATCAGAGCTGGTACGTGTCCTAAAGGAGCTCCAGGCTTCCACGTCTTCATTACTGTGGGAGTTTGGGCTTCCAAGCCAGGTAGAGTACTGGGAACTAGGGCTGCCTGCTCCTCCTTCAACCCCTTCCTGTAGAGCCATCTAAGAATAACAGAACATAAAAAGATCCCCCAGGCTGCCATAAAACTACCAGTGTATTATGAACATTGACTAAATTTAATCTAGATTCTGCAGAATCTTGAAAAAAAGTACAGCTGAAATATCTATGGATGTTTATTACAGGAGCACAGAACTGTACCTTTTTCTTTGTGGCCCTTCCTCTGCTCTTGACAAACTTATTGCTGTTGTCCATAGAGGCAGCTCTGCGTCGAGGTGACTTTCCATTCTTTCCTCCTTCTGGGTTCAGCATCCACCAGGAGCTTTTTCCTGTTCCCTCGTTCTGTATGCGCACAAAGCGGCTGTGCAGGGACAGGTTGTGTCTGATGGAGTTCTGAAAGGGAGAAAGGTGACTCATTTGTAAGTCTTCCCTCACACAAACACCATGTTTAATTTTGATAGTCAGTTCCTATTAGGCCTGGCTATACAGTACCTATTAGTGAATATGATATTGAACAAAATAAAGTGCCATCAGTCCCTGGAAGCATTTTGTGTGGCCCGCGAGTGTGACAGTGAAAGATGAAACATCCACAGTTCATGTTATACTATGGTATAGCAACATAAAACAGGACCAAAGAAACATTTCTCTTCAGTTTCAACTCTTCTCTCAGCCTGCATTTTTATCATTTCTTATTATAGCTTTTTCTATAGTCTATCGCATTAGGTGTCATTAATGCATTTTAACTTTCAGGTTTATGTTCATTAGTTTTTATCATCCTTTAACTGCTTGTATTGCAAATTAACTCTCAAACTCTTGCTTTGAAGGCTCATAATAGAGCTTATTAGGGTGTCCTCTCTGCGGGCTATAATCATGTTTCCTGTGATTTTCACTAACTTTTATCTGCACAGCCCTATCTCATGCTTCCAGCAGCAGCAAC
>VUQI01007551.1:80625-92199 GCA_015106735.1 Paratilapia polleni | reverse complement strand
GCCACAAAGAGAAGAAAAAAAAAAAAAAAAAAAAATTTTTTTTTTTGGAAAAAAAAAAATAAAAAAAAAAAAAAAAAAAAAAAAACTGTGAAAAAAAAAAACAAAAAAAAAAAAAACAAGAAAATGGGCTAATTTTAGATTTAGAAGACACATTACAGAAAAATTAGATCTGAATCATCACAGCTGCCGGATAACTGAATCGTGTTAGTGTCCATTTTTGAAAATTACACTTCTGAAAGAGCTCATTCAGATCACTGAACTGCTCTCTTTTTGTATGTGGTCAAATTTGTCCTTGTCCAAATAGGTACACACCTAAAGCCTTATTCAGTAGATTTTAATGCCATGTTATGAATCCCAAAAAGGATGCAGAGGCGCCTCCTGTGGTAATTCTCTCAGGAAGAAAAACAGCATTGGCTGGGGGTCATGAAGACAGTTATACAAGACACAGACACACTGTACACTATATGCATAATATGACCCTAATATGCAACTTGCTGAGCTTGATGGTGGGTACAATGAAAGACTAAAGTGCAACACAATATGTACCAGCAGGGAATTTCCCCCTAAATACCTACGTGAACGAGAAAGCAGCTCCCTGCAGTTAGTAAACCCAGATGTCCCCAACCACAGGATTCAGCAGGGATATACAAAGCATGGAGATGAAGATATTCACATTCAAAACAATAGATGGATTGTCTGAGTGTGTCTCTGAGATGTTTGGGTTAAGGTTAGGCTTTTGGCAACAATATGACTCATATTCTATAACATTCATCTTAGTGAATTCTGACTTATTGCTGCATAACTTATTTTAAGAGCAGAGAAATCGTTAAATAGATTCAAAAATTAAACCCAGAATAACTAAAAATAGAACAAATTTATAACCTTTTAAGTATTCGTTTTGGGTGTTGGCACCATAGGAAGGTGCTAAAGCAGCAGTTCGACCCCAAACTGTAAACTGACAGAGTGAAGGCAGAGAAATGTGCACAAGTTAGAATTTTTTTTGATTGAATAGAAAGTAAGAGGAGGTTAGAGAGTTCGAAGCAAAGATGGGGGAGGGCGACAGAGTGAGATGTTTTTGCCGGCAGAGCTGGGGTCAGTGAGTTCACTGTGTGCTCCTCAGCCGGCGCTGACGGGGACATGCAAACAGGTTGGATGGAAAAGGAACAGAGAGAGGAGGAGGAGAAGCATCAGATGTGACACGCTAGGCAAGACTTGCTTTGTGAGACTCACCAAAACAGCCCCCTTGGACCCCACCCCACCACCCAAACCAGACTCCTCCCTTCTCTTCCAGTGACTTTTAAATGAGGCTTCCTGTGTCAGAGGACATCCTGCACATGCAGACTGAAGAGACCTGAGTTGGGGTTAGCACCTCACTGCATGGTTACAAAAATGTAATTCAATCTTACATTTGCTCATTTAATTCATGACCTTTTCTCCTCATTTTCCTCTTTTTACATGATCTCAGTCTGCAACTGAAGACAGGAAATGAGTCATTAGTGGAGGACCTGAGATCTTAGCAGTGTGCTGCACAGACTCAGTCAGCAAACCAACATTTATTTCACTAACCAAATGACGAGTCTCTCTCACGCATGGCAGAGATCACTGCTGATATGCAAATCTCTACAACCTTTGATTAGCACCTACTATAGATCATGCACTGCAAGGCTGGGCTACGGAAAGGGAAATTTTCTTCTCTGCCTTATCTCAGCCCAAAGACAACAAAAGACATCCCCTTCCTTTTTAATTCTGGAGATGACAAGGTGACCCACTCACTTCTTATTTCTTTGAAAAGCCAGCCTAAGGTAGCCTGTCTGTGTTGCTGTTGCTAAAGTTTCTACTGTGATGTCTTTGTAGTAGTAAAATATGTGCACATATGGCTGCACAAGAGCTCATCTGAATGTGAGAAATGTATTTTTTTTCTCCGCTGGCCTGTTCTGGTGACCAGGGGTGTGATTATAGAGGCCCATTAGTGACATAAATGTTTAAGAGAGAAGATCCTCCGAGTAATTACAGAAGTGATACCACATAAAACTTCAGATGAGTATTACAAAAATCTGCTGCTCTATAATTGAGGACAAAATGTCTTCCAATGATGCACCTGAAACAAACTGGCACTGCATGGACGAATATGTGAGTTTTAATGTCACATAGGTCAGGTTGTACAAGAACTCCTGAAATCAGGAAGGATTGAGTTGGGGTAAAATCTGTTTTCAGTTTGTCCTCAGAAATGGGTCATTAGGTAGCAAGCGGAAAACATGAAAGCAGAAAGCAGCACCTGCTGCTCCCCCAGGTGAGATACATGATAGAACACCTGAGCTGGACTATGGAGAATCGTCCACAATCTTAAATCATCTGTGATCAATAGCATCAAGACAAACTGCTACAGCATGAAATGACTCCTCCTACTGGACTTCAAAACAATCTAATTGACACAGCTGCTGTTTCTTGTGTAGTGAAGCATGAGGCTTGCAGTAACGGTTGTAGGATAACTAAACAAACAGGGCTCAGTTGTAGAAACAGGTGCAGTCTCAGTGAAAGTGGTCTCACTTGCAATTGGTCCAAGCATTTTACATACAGCACTAGATACAACCACAGACAGGACAGAGGATCTCCCAGGAGGCAGACTGCTGGAGACCAGCTGCCTCTCAAATCAGTAACTCGGTTTTATCTTTACTGATGAAAGCTAGCATGTAGTTAGTGATGAAAAACTGATGGGAAAAAAAAAAGAATGACCTTGTATTTGCATCCAAAAATTCCCCAGGCAACAAATGATGTGAGAAAATGTAAACATAATTTTTCTTTGTAGGCTACAAGTAAAAAGTTCAAATGCTAATTTCAGTATACACTCACTGGGTTTTGCTGCTACCTTCTGATAAAGCTTGTAGCTTTAGATGCTTAATGTTAGCTTAGGTTTTCAACCTTTAGATATTGCAGCCCTATAGATGTGTATCTACCTATATTTACGCTAATGCTATGCCATGTTTTAGCATGTCACATTTCAATGTTTTCGTTTTTTGTGACGACAGTAAAACAAGAAGAAAACTCAATGAGTTAATTTAAATCTTCAGTCAGTGACACATCAAAACACGAAACAAATTAGCAGTGAAGTCAAACTAACTCTGGACTGCACACTACATGACATGCCTTGTCAACATTAGCACTTTTTAGCCACTGTTAGTAGCAAAACCTATAACTGGAAATGTTGTAATTAATTGCAAATAGAGGGCAGTTATTCCGTTCTTTTCATGGGATTACTTGATCCTTTTCTTGGTTATATGACAAATATGGCATATATGGTATATATAACATTAGCTAATCCTAGCCACTAACAGCAGCAAAAATCCCTGGGTGGATAATGGTGCAATTTATTGCACACAAATTTAACTGCTATTCTACTGAATATATACTTCACTGGGTATACCTATTCAACTGCTTGTTAACTCAAATATCTAATCAGCCAATCACATGGCAGCAGCTTTAGGCTTGTAGACATGGTCAAGATGACCTGCTGAAGTTCAAACTGAGCATCAGAATGGGAAGAAAGGTGATTTAAGTGACTTTGAATGTGGCATGGTTGTTGGTGCCAGACGGGCTGGTCTGAGTATTTCAGAAACTGCAGATCTACTGGGATTTTCCCACACAACCATTTCTAGGATTTAAAGAGAATGGTCCAAAAAGAGAAAATATCCAGTGAGCAGCAGTTCTCTGGGTGAAAATGCCTTGTTGATGCCAGAGGTCAGAGGAGAATGGCCAGACTGCTTCAAGATGATAGAACTGATAATCACTTGTTACAACCAAGGTATGCAGAAGACCATCTCTGAACACACAACAAGTCGAACCTTGAAGCAGATGGGCTACAGCAGCAGAAGACCACACCGAGTGCCACTTCTCAGCTAAGAGCAGGAAACTGAGGCTGCAATTCACATGGGCTCACCAAATCTGGACAATAGAAGGTTGGAAAAACGTTGCCTGGTCTTTTGAGTCTTAATTTCTGCTGCAACATTTCAGATGGTAGGGTCAGAATTTCGTGTAAACAACATGAAAGCATGGCTCCATCCTGCCTTATATCAGCAGTTCAGGCTGGTGGTGTAATGGTGTGTGGGGATATTTTCTTGGCCCACTTTGGGCCCCTCATTACCAGCTGAATATTCAATAGAGCACCTTTGGGATGTAGTGGAACGGCAGATTAGCATCGTGGATGTGCAGCCGACAAATGTGCAACAACTGCGACCAAAATCTCTGAGGAATGTTTCCAGCACCTTGTTGAATCTATGCCATGAAGAAGTAAGGCAGCTCTGAAGGCAAAAGGGGTCCAACAGGTACTAGCAAGGTGTACCTAATAAAGTGGCCAGTGAGTGTATTTTCATCTTTTTAAAGACTTTAAGGCATACATTTCAACATCTTACTGGCCTCAGTGATAGGTGCAAATGTCTTCAAACAAAGTGGTTGTACTGCTTCTGTGAAAAGGTTTTTGAACAAAGTTGTAGAGAATGAGGAAACTCGCAGAACAATTGTCTATTAATCAAAATCACATTAGCAGGGAAATTAGGAAGTGTGCTAATCTATGTAGCTGCCAGTAACCACAAACAGTTAAGTGGTGGCAAACATTTTATTCCTGTCAAATTTTATTTCAAAGCAGGATTTTAATGTAATACAGAGTGAATTATTTGCAAATTTAGTTGATGTTGCTTGAGTACATGAGTATGGCCAACACACGGCTTCAGTTTACACTGGAGTGCAAATATAAAACTGCACTTCACTGAATCAGAGTGATTCTGTGCTAACATGTAACTACCACTACAAAGCAGTGAGATATCTGGTGGAAATAAGAGAATAGGAAAGAAGAACACTTGCAGAGATTACAGTAAAAGGACAAGCCACTTCCTGACAGTGTCTTCCTGTTCACCCCTCCCCCTTTCTCTTGTGACCCACGATGCACAAGCAGAGTTGAAAATGAGCGTAGGACCTGGGTTTTCTGCGACAGGGCGGTAAAAAGGCGAGAAAGGCTGCAGATGAAGAAGAGCATGGCAGCTTGGTGCACAGAGCATGTCGCCTCTTTACGGCTCCACACACAGTGCAGACAGCTTCATTCACACTGAGCATCAAAGTGAGTGGCCTACTTCTGCAACGGCATCATGAAGAGGAATGGAGAGATTGGCATTGAACGTTAAGCTTTAGATAAAACACGCACACTGTACTTAAATCATACTTGAATAATCAGAAATAACAAAACTATTAGAGAGTTGGCCTCTAATCTTTCTCAGCCTAATCTTAACAATGAAACACATTCTGTGCACACTTTATAGGGTAAAAAGCGCACCTTGTTGTAATATGGGAATGAAATCTAATCTTTTTCCCTGTCTTCACGCTGTATTTCTCTGTCATCCTCTGACCCCATCTTTTGTATTTTGCATAATGGATTAGAGGACAAGTTCTTTTTGTGAACATAATATAATATAATATAATATCCTGTGCAAGCTGGTAGACAATGCAAAGATCCACATGCCACAGATTCCAGAAACTCACACGTGTAGACAGCAGACTGTACACAGGCCTCTGCCCCCAGCAAACCAGTCAGCTGATTGCTCCCCTCCTTCCCTCAAGCTATGGCTGCTCCTCTTTGAAAGCCCCTGCCTCAAGCCTCCCTTTCTTCATGGGTTTACTTGATGCTTTTAGTGGGCCTCTTAAATTCAAGGCAGGCATCCCTTTTTTAACCTTGTGATCCAGGGGACAAATAGCTGGCAGTTACTCTTTTTTTTTTCTCACTTCTTTTAATAGCTGTTACCACTTTTCAGGTCAGTGTCCTTAACAAAGTTCACGAGGCAACAATAAAACAGCATCTAATGCACTGAATATTCCTTGTTGTGGTCATGTTGTTTGTTTTTGTGCAGCCCACATATAGTCGTGTGAAAAAGAAAGTAAAACAAAGCATTCCCCATGATTCAGTAGATTGTAGAACCACCTTTGGCAGCAATAACTTGAAGTAATCATTTTCTGTATGATTTTATCAGTCTCTCACATTGCTGTGGAAGAATTTTGGCCCACTCTTCTTTACAGTGTTGCTTCAGTTCATTGAGGTTTGAGGGCGTTCGTTTATGCACAGCTCTCTTAAGGTTCCACCACAGCACTTCAATCGGGTTGAGGTCTACTCTTTGACTGGTTCATTGCAACACCTTGATTCTTTTCTTTTTCAGGCATTCTGTTGTAGATTTGCTGCTGTGCTTGGAATCATTGTCCAGTTGCATGACCCAATATCAGCCAACCTTTAGCTGTTAGACAGATGGCCTCACATTTGACTCATAGAATACTTTGGTATACAGAGGAGTTCATGGATGACTCAATGACTGTAAGGTGCCCAGGTTCTGTGGCTACAAAACAAACCCAAATCATCACCCCTCCACCACCGTGCTTGAAGGTTGGTATGAGGTGTTTGTGCTGATATGCTGTGTTTGGTTTTCTCTAAATGTGCCACTGTTCATTATGGCCAAACATCTCCACTTTGGTCTCGTCTGTCTAAAGGACATTGTTCCAGAAGTCTTGTGGTTTGTTCAGATGCAACTTTGCAAACGTAAGCTGTGCTGCCATGTTCTTTTTAGAAAGAAGAGGCTTCCTCCTGGCAACCCTTCCAAACAAGCCATACTTTTCAGACTTTTTCTAATTGTACTGTCATGAACTTTAACCTTTAACATGCTGACTGAGGCCTGTAGAGTCTGAGACGTAGTTCTTGTGTCTTTTACAGTTTTTCTGAGCATTGCACAGTCTGACCTTGGGGTGAATTTGCTGGGACGTCCACTCCAGTGAAATTGTGGCATTGTGTTAACACACACCTGAATGTTCCAGACCAGCTGCCAAAACGTCTGCTTTTATAGAGGTTCTCACACTTGCTGATGATGAGTTAACAGATGTGTTTGATTAGCAGCACCAGGCTGCTACTTACCCTCATAATTCCTATGGAAGCAGTAAGGGTGTAGTTAGTTTTTCCACAGGGCTGCATAGAGTCCTGTGAAAACTTTCTTTTTCACGTGACTGTATCCTTTCTTTTGAAATAAGAAGTAACATAGTTTTACATAGGAGGAAAGTGAATTCATTAGCAGTAAATACATTATTTTTTCAATACAGTTTGGCTGCCACAGCCTTACTTAGTTCTAGTATAACCAGTAGCTCATAGCAGCTATTATTAGCAAAAATTAGATATATTATTCTGTTTAACTATCATAAGGCTTTTCATATGCTACTCTCACACTATCCTGTAGCTCTTACAGTCAGGCTATAATTGCCACTTGTTGCCATTATTTAGCAAAAATTACACAGCATCCTTTTCACTTAAATTTTATGTGAGTCATGAAAGAGGCTTTCAATTGGTTATCAGAAGTTGATGAGGCTCGAGAAACTCTATGTTAACTGACAGCCTGCTAAATGTATGTTAAAAGTTATTGTTAATACTTTCTTAAAATGCTTAAACAATGTGAAAGAAACAGTGTTGGGGGGAAGTTTTGCAGCTTTGTTTTGCTGAAGAAGGATGAGCAATTTCAAAGATTAAGGAGGATTTGTGAACAACAGGCAGCTGGTCTGTCAAGTCAACTCAAAAGACAGATGCTATAAGTCATACACAATCTCAACAGCTTGGTGAGGAGCTTGACAGATTAACAACAGCAGTTTCATAAGACTCGTAAACAGGAGTCTAATTCCTCAAATTGCTTTTTTTTTTTAAATAGAAAACAAGGTACAGGCCAGAAGTGCCATTAGAAAGATTAATTCCAAAATTCTTTTCACCATAAAAACTGTAAAGCTGAGCATCTTCTTTTTTGAGATGGAACTCGCATGAAGACCTCCACAGTTCAAGTCCTTTTCTTCTTTCTTTTATTTATCTATTAACTAAATAATGACTTACTTTAAAACCTTATCATCCTATCTGGTGTTCTAAATAGAAAAAAAAGCACTTAAAATTTGATATTTCGATTGAGTGCACATATGAATCATTACATTTGTCTCATAGGCCAGGAAACGATACAGCTGAAGATTATTCAGATCATTTCCAGGCCATTTTTAAAAGCATTTGTTCCTATCTGCTTTGATAAATGAGCTCCATTAACTGCTGATCCTTGATTTTGTAGCTAACTACTAGATTTGGCAGGTGTGGCCCTGCTGTGAGACGCAGTTGGCTCTACTGCAGCTCAGTAACTGTGGGGCCAAAACTCCAAAGATAGTAGAGACTTCAACAGGGAGGCAGCCAGTCCACAGCAGGACTAAATCCTGGCTGGTGGAGATAAGGTAGCTGTTACTCAAACACTTTTTTTTTTCTCCTCGCCTCTGCAAGGAGGAAGAACTGCACACGTCTGAAGTGCACTTGTAATATGGAGAGTTAATAACATTCAGAAATCATTAGTCAGTGAATGTGAATAGCTGCCTTGTTTGATATGCAGATGGCTGGTGGGGATTGTATGTGAAGGCTGGAGAATGGCACGAAATGATGCGACAGCAAGAGTTGATTTGCTCTTCTCGTAGACTGATTGATGCAGAGATTGTTTACACACACAGCCAGTCTTTTTTCATTATGTATGAGTCTGCATTTCTGCCTGCACTTGTGTGTTCCTTGAGTATATGTGCATATGTATGCGTCTGTACACATACACACACGCGCATGTTTATTTGTGTGTCTGCATATGATGTATCATCCAGCACCAGCCAAGGTCTCTCACCTTCCAGCTCAGGCTCTGAACACTCTGACACATCATTTGCAGTCCATCCTCTTTCCCTCGCTCCCCATCTCTCCATCCATCTCACTGAGGGTTTCATGCTCCTAACCGTGAAATTCACCCACATTCACAATTATGTCTTCAATCAGAGCCATCTCAAAGCTAGTAGGATACAGCCTTTCTTTGGGAACAGCAGGAGGTCCAAATCAACACTCAGAGGACTGAGCTGGCTTATTTCTTTCTCTGCTATCTGCACTAATGACTGACAGATTTTTAGAGGTGGGAGCAGTTGAGTTCGGGAGGCTTTTAACTTGCAATCAGGTATCCTGGGCCTGCATGCTCCTTAGCATGTTGATCCTTTGGCAAACCAATATGATTGCAGACATTGAATAATTCATGGGTGTCTAATAATGTGTCAATCACAGATGGTTTTGTTTTATTTATTACGCACTATGAACAGGTTTGTGCGTCCTCCAAGCTCTATTGCAAGTTAATATTGCATGAAGACTGCCAGCAACATGACGCTGAGTACAGCAACTAGCTTTTCTCATCAGGGATGTTGTGCTGTTTGGCTAACAAGCCTGAAGGAGAGAGGAGGCTTTTTAATGGCTTTTCAAAATAAAATGACCTTTTAAATTGTGTATGTGCCTGTAAAATCTGCCTTGAAAGATCCATTGTTCATATGTTGTTTTTCAGGTTCATTAACATTTGTTGTGCTGTAAAAGAAACATCCCCACACTTTACCGCTGTGTGTGATTATTCAGACGTCAGTCACTGAGTGCTGAAGGTCAGGACTGTTTTTCCCCATCTTCATGAAGGATGTTGAGCTCCTCTAGAGCAGTCAGCCTTGGTTTGACTCTACCACTGCCTTTATCCTACCCTTGATAAAATCCTCCTCCATCTATTTTAAGTTTTACTTTTTTCCATTAAGTGCCGCTATTCTTTTGACCAGCATAATGGGGCATTTCACGAGTGTTGGCTTAGTCTGGCGCAGGAGGCGAATTGTAACGCCTCAATGACCTTACAGAGGAGCACTGAATAGCTCCTGGGAAATTTCATCAACTCAAGCATGACCAAGAACATACAGTGAGATGGAGACTCCAGCGGGAGATTTTATCATACTTCACACTGAACACAGTTTAAGTCTTCTGTGAACTGACAAGCCCTTTAAATACTTGATGTCCCCAGGAAAAAAGGTCCCCTTCTGTAGGACACCAGGGGTGGGAGAGACCTTGCATCCCACTCTGAAGAAGGAGGCTTCAGCTGTTGTTTGAGTTGTAGTCAGACAGGGTTTTCCCATATGAGCTGATGCAGACAAAGACGTGCCTCTTTTGTTTTTGCGGGGGTCCAATCCTTTGAAATTTTCTCAACATATCCTGCCATCTACATCTAGATCTTATTCCCAGAATGCAGATGCATTGCAAACAGACCCATTTCATATAAATATGCACAAGCTGGACTCGTGTACAATGAGTTGGCAATGAAGGTCCTCCTTTGTCCGTTTTACCTTCCTGCCCAACAGCACTCTCTTTTGGAGATTTTGGGGAAATAACCAACAGGGTAATGATGCTAATAACAATAGAGCGTCCCGCAGCTCTGCAGCCCCAAGGCGTTCAGGACCCTGCAGTGAAACAGTCAAGAAACTGGGGAGGAGAGAGAAGAGGAGCAAGCCAAGAAGAGTTTAGCAGTGCAGAGCCAACGGGAGAAGATGAGAGGGGAGTGTAGACGCAGCAGCCCCAGGTGGGCCTGTGAGCTCTGCACCATCAGTCACAGTGGAACCAATGTGCTTGTGTGAAGAAACCCTCCGTCTTCTCTACCAGACCCTCCAGCCTCTCCACAGAAATAATAAACTGATGAGCTGTTGCGCATGTCTTTTATATGTCCGTGTGTGCTGCTGTGTGGCTCGCTTTCTACATACTGGGTCAGACAGTGCCCGGGGCGAGTTTTGGAGGGAGGAGAAGGGGCGGGCCGAGAGTGTGGGTTTTTTTTTTTTGTTTGTTTGTTTTTTGTTTTTGTTTTTTTTTTGGGGGGGGGTGCAGCCACGCAGCATGCCACGCAGCATGCCACTGTGGTCGGGGACAACAGGCTCCCACAGCCCCCTTGCTGAGGCAGTTCCCCCCTGTGGAGCAAATCCCCGCTCCTCAGGATTAACCAACTTCACAGTGTTGGCCCCTACTGCGCATTGGTTCACACTTCAACCTCACCCAGCCGCCACCTCCCTCCACCCTCCCCTGCATTCACGCTCACACAAGTCCTCATTACCCCATGGTACCCCCTTCCCCTCCAAAGGGTCGCTGTTGATTTTCCCCCTCTCATGTCTTTCTCTACATGGCATTCTCTGTTCCTTTGCATGCAGTAGCTCATTTACTACAAATAGTGTTTACTTGACGTCACAGTCGGTTGAAGAGTTTTAGGAAGTTCAGTGTATTTTTTGCTCAGTTTCATTTCAGAACAGCAGGAAAAATCTGTTTGCATACACTTGAAGCTTTCTGAAGTTGTGCAATCAATCACAAGGCACATTTTATGTCAAATTAGACTGCATTACCACTAATTGTTTTTTTAAGTAAATTAATCAGTCAGTTAGGTGCTAATTCAGATTCCCAAGTGTGGAAGCTGAAGCTATGTATATATACAGTTTTTGTATACATATAGGCCTTTATGCATGTTTGCTTTTTTGATGTGTTTGCAGAAAGGATCATTTTCCTATGTATTGTGTTCTATATGTACACACACAGTCATTTTCCAGCACCATGGAGGTGCTTTACTGTATCTTTTAGGTTCTGGAAAAAAGCAAGGGAGCTCAAATCAGGCAGATCATCACATCTCTCTCATACCCCCCCCCCCCCCCCCCCCCCCCCCCCCCCCCCCTCCCCCCCCC
>VUQI01007551.1:47034-67548 GCA_015106735.1 Paratilapia polleni | reverse complement strand
GGGGGGGCGGGAACAAAAAAAAAAAAAAAAAAACCCAAAAACAACAAAAAAAAAAAAAAAAAAAAAAAAAAAAAAAAAAAAAAAAAAAAAAAAAAAAAAAAAAAAAAAACTCAATTACACACAGGTGAAAGAGGAACACAGCTGAACAACTAAAACAGTATTAAGCCATAACATTTGCTGGCTCTTTGCTTTTTTTAAACTTACACCTATAGTTCTACTATACAGTCCCATTTGTTTTGTTGCACAGAAAATATCTCACCTGTCTCTTCTCCACTCATGACATTGTGTCCTCCCTACACACAGCAGTTTTTCCACTGACAAAAATGCCCAGTGGGGGGAAAAAGTTAAGGAGAAGAGATAGACGAACATGTCTGCAAATGCACAATCACATTATGCTCCAATTCAAACTGCCAGTCAGAAATATCCTCCTTCTGTTTTCTCTCATTTGGTAATGAAGAGGGATCAGTGTAGCAGCTCCACACACATTAATTTTAAAGCGTGCAGAAGTCCAGGTATGAACTTATGTTTGTGTCCACGCTCAGACACATCTGTGTTGTAAGTGTTGTGTGTGCATGCCACATGAAGCTATAGAAACGCAGATTCAATTTATTATGAATCTGATAATAATGACATTAAACGCATCAACAGGGAAAGCAGCAAAAACAAAAAAAAAAACAAAAAAAAAAAAACCCTTGACCATCATTGATCCCTGACATCATCGTCACAACATCAGCACAACATAGACACTTTCCATCCAACCTGATGCAGTCTAAGGGAGAGAAAGAATAGGATCAACTTACCCATACCATGTGCTCAAAGTTCTGAATAAAAAGGCTCAAGACTTTTATAAGTGAAGTTTTTTTAAATTATTCACAGGAATTTCCAAACATGTGTTTTCATGTTGTCATTACAGGTATTTGAGTGTAGATTGGTGTGAATTCTATCCAGTCTGACTTAAAACTGAACCTACAACACAAAGTGGGTGAAACAAAAAAGTCTGAATACTTGTTGTAATTTAAATGTCTAAAAATTAGGTTTATAGTTGGAAGGGGTTGTTTATTGTGGTAATAACACCAAAAATGAAATCTGTTCACTAATTTGCAAAATCGAGTTGCTATTATGCATGTGAACATTATACTTACTGCAATGTCCAGCTGGTCGAGGGGAACCGCCTCCTCAGCGAGCAGTTGCACAGAAGAATCAGCGTTGACCGTTACGGACCCACTGCTCACTGTGTAAACACACGCATATACAGTAAGTATCCACAGTGACTATACAGTCACCTCAACTATATATGTACTGTTATACTCAATGCAATATGGAAGAGCCCCAAAGAACCACTCATTCCTACAATGTTCTCTCAACTATTTTTAAATGAAAGATTTAATTTCACTTAACAGCTAAACCACACTCTCAAATATTTCATTCGCATCATAAGATTAACAGGTTATCTGTAACTGTAACAGTTCTCCTTCAGTGTAGTGCAAGCCCAGTGCCCTGCCTCAAAGATATTTTGTTTAGATGTGCTAAAAAAAAGATTAACTTTTTTTTTTTTTTTAAAAACAAAGACGACAAGAGCTGAAAATACAAGTCGATCTATAAAAAAAAAATCAGGTTATTAGTTAAAACCACTTTATTTTCAGTTGTTCAGCTAAGATCTACTTATATTCACTAACTGCGGCATGCTGAATTACTCATTGCTTTATTTTAACATGGTTAACCATGATTTGGTGCTCTCCTGCTAGTATAACATCAGTTACCTTCCCTTTATGCTGGAAGTGGGATAAAAACTCCCTGATGTCTCTCTCTCCAGAAGCAGTTTCTCTGTACAAAAGTAGTGAGAGCTACACCAATGCAGCTCTGCAGTATCACACTGTGCAGGTCAACTGACCGGGCACCAGCGGGCAGTCATATTAAATTTAACCTGTAAGCCACTCTTGGACAGTCCGGTAATAATTTCATTTTAATACAACAAGATGGCATTGCTTTCAGTGAGAAAAGGCCGTGCTTTGGTGCAATTCTGAAGTTCAAACTGCACTAGTGGATTTAATGGTCAATTTAAAATTTATATGTTATTGAGCATCTTTTAATTTTATTTATTTTGTACCTGTGCCATAAACATACAACAACCATTACAGTAAGAATTATGCCTAATGAGCCAGTTTTGAATCTTAACTTTCAAAAATGGGCAAAATTTTTGTGTTTATTTTGTTTTCTCTGCTGTAAAAAATGTGACTCCAAAACCAAGATGCATTTCAAACTATGCCTTTTATGTATGTTTTTTTTTTTTTGTCTCCACAATACAGAAACCTGTGTATACCGTAAACTATAATATCAGAACATACACTCGGGATTTAATCTTTAATTTGACAAGCAGGATCTTGACATGAAGACTCTTTGATGAGGGCCTGACTGCACTCATTCCCTCATTTTTGCAAAGGAAAATCTTACCAAAATATTTGACAGAGGTGCCATCCTCATTAAAGACTGTGACAACACCTGGCCGGAGTACCTGAAGAGTGGGTACGTGGGCAGGAAGGATACCGAATGCACCAGTAAGTGTGGGTACATCCACCTGTTTCACACTGACCTCTTTGAAAAACACCTGCAATGGAAAACAACACTTGCATAAAATAGCTTCAACTCACATTAACAAATAACAACTGAGCAAAGATGCAGATGCAAAACAATGAGCTGGACTTTAGAATTGAACAGAGCATTATCAATAACCATTTCATTTATTTTAACACAGTTTTGACACAAATACATTTAACACATGACGATATAACAAATTTGTGTTTGCACGTTATTGGGTCGAATACATCCTTTATGCTGCAGAATGTGAAGCATATCTACTACTTCTTAAACGAGGCCAGCAGATTGAAAAACTCAAGTGACATGCACTTCAAGGTTATGGTTTAGCATTTAACACACAATGGCTTGTTAATAGTTCCACTGAACCTTATTACACATCTGAAAAATAAAACATTTAAAATGGACCAGGAATTTTAAAATTGAAGAGAGCAACGTTTTAGTGTCGCTGTTTTGCAACAGCACCTCACACTGCTTGTCAAAGGCGGTGAATGACAGCTAGGCTAGCTAGCAAAGTTCAACCTCTTAACACACGTCACAAACTCTAACTCTAATCTAAATGCATGAGTGGACTAACTGCTTGTGTGGGTATAGCAATGACAGTGAAGCCACGGACCAATACCAATCTCTTAAATGGTTCCAAAGGGAGAGTTTCTGTAAAGCTTTATTCAATTAGCCGGCTAAGCTAGCTGGGCCCGAGAAGCCTAGCCGATACCGTTAACGTTAGCCAGTTACCTGTGTCGGGGAGGCGAAAGTGAAGGACATCTGCGGGGCAGCGGAGGCGGCCTCAGCGTAGGTGCGAGCTTGCCTCAGCACAGGCAGAGCACGACGGAGAAATCTTGCTGCCATCATGTCTGAAAATTATATTTTACCGAAGCACAAGTGAATGACAGGGATCCCCAAGCCCTTGCGTGAAGGCAGACGGTGTGCGCTTGGTAGGACAAGGACGTCGGGAGGCTACCCGTCAGGCTTTGCTGTGACGCAGAGAATGCAGGGTAACGTAGTCTGTTGAAAAACACGGCGCTAGCAGACGGTAAAACTGATTCGTTGTGAAAATTATCAACGCGTTAGCAACATTTTAAAAGTGCGTTTCAGCCGTTATTCTTGCTGGAGTTACGTTTGAAGAACAACATTTAAGGAAGAGTAGTTAATGTGTAAAATTGTTATTTTCCGTATTTACTGTATAAACTACTGAACCCACGTTGCCAGGAGATGGCGCCAAACCCCTGTAACATAGGCTGCAGACCGGGACCCACTAACCTGGTGTAAGGACAAAGTTTTCTTGAAGTATCCCACTTGTAGGGTGCCATAAACGCAGACACACACACGACCTTATTATAACTGAGATCACATGAACCTACTTACTTACTTACAGCTTACTTACTACTTTAATTATTTTTCCTACTCCTGCAGGTCAGTGACTTTATATGTAAAACAAATCATTTTTTTAAAAAAGTAATAAGCACAAAAAGGACACCTTACCGTGCCTGTGTGATATGGTTAACTTTAACACAGAGACACTCAGGGTCCCCTGGCTCTCAGCTGGTAAGACTGCGCTTCAGGATATTTCTGACATCCATCACTTGGGCTTTACCTCACTCTTTTTGTCACGTGGTGCGCCTCTGACTGGGTGGTGGGCGTGTCTTAAGCAGTGGGGTTTCATTCATAAATACTTTTAGCCTTAAAGTCCACATTAAAGTGATCACAGAAGAGTTCCGCGTTATTGACTTCGCCCCTCCACTCCTGCATGGACCAGGCTAGTTGGGTAGGTGAGTGCTACCGTCGCTGCGTGCCTGCTTTTGTGTGCTCGTGCACCCGATTCAAATCGTGAGCTGCCTTTCTCTGTGTGTCGGTGCCACCGACTAGACTGATGCAAATCAAATATCAAGATGTATATCAACCGATCGGAATAGGGCTTTATAGTTTTTTTTATCCGGTATTTAAGTGTAGGCTTCATTTTCTTTGATAATGTGATGAGATTTTGCAATCTTGAAAAATATTTTTATTAGTTTAAACCTTCAGTTAGGAAACATCTGCCAGAGCCAGTACCCATTAATTTGTTCCGGGGAAAAATATTGCCGTATCCAGCAATAAGAAACAGGATGCTTTCTCCAGTGGAACAGTTTGTTTTAATAAACAATTTACTACAGGTTTTAAAACGAGCCATTACAATTAGATTCTGTTGTAAGGAGGATGGTAATGAGGCAATTATTTTTAAGTTACTGGACGAAATATTAAAGTGAAAACGATGCACAGTATGACACCAGTAATGCAACTGGTATAGATGGAAATTTTGTTAAGCATGACTGGATACGGTATTGCTGGGACACCCATGTCTTACCATCTGCTCTGGCAACTAATCAGTAGTGCTATCATCAGGATTTGCAACAATACCAAAGTAAGTAGTCCTCAATAAAGTGTTAGGATATAGTGATTTTCATAGCTTACTTTCATATGGCATTTTCCTTTTATTTCTTCATTCTTGACTGCAGGGCAAAGAAAGTAGGCTACCTGTTGTTTTCTATCTAATTACCAAAGAGTTGTTTAGAGAGGTTTTTATTGTATTTATTTTAAATAGTAAGTCATTTTAATGATGTTTGATGTTGTAAGGGACCTCACAAGAATATATTCTGATGTTTCATTAATAAAAATCACTACTAATCATTACTTAAACAGTTTGTACCATTTTATATGTTTGTCACCAGCCATGCAGCACTACCATCCTGTTGCTCTGAGGCCAGTGGGCCGGCCCTGAGGGGGAACACTGCTGCTCAGGCTCAGTCTGCTGGGTGAGCTGAGGTGTCTGAGGATGCAGCAAGGGAGCTGAGGAGGAGACTCCCGAGCTACAGCCTGGCACACACATTCAGAGTTGCTGCTGCGCACTGCCCTCCATCAGGGTAAGACTACTGGCTGGTAGGAAGCAGGATGTGGTACAGTACTGTAAAGGAAAGCATTCTGACCACAGACTGATATGCTTTCTGTACTACTAGTCATACTTGGACGGTAGATGCAGGGCATTAGAAGGGCTGGCAGCAAAGAGCTCGGTTATAGCTTACAGGTTGTGGTGCTGAAGTTGAGTGCTGCAGTAACTGGCAGGCGAGCAAGGAGTGCTGAATGCTGTTGGCATGTTGCTTCTCCCTTGCTGGGTGAGTAGATCCATCCAGGGTGAGTGAGTGTGTGTGTGCGTATGTGTGGGCGTTTGGTGCAGCAGTAGCAGAATTAATGGCTATGATCTGTAAGAGCAAAACGCACAGCAGCCAACATCGGTAGTGGAACTCAGCTGCTGGAGCCAGTTTTTAGTAAGAGCTGCTGTTTCTCTCTGTTCTCTCTCTCTCTCTCTCTGTGTGTGTGTTTGTGTGGGAGGTAGATAGAGTCTTCGGGCTGATATGGAATTATGGGTGGTGATTAACGGCCAAGATGCTAACGCTTACATCTTCTGTTGGCTCTGACGCATGCGTACAAACACAACATACACATTTGGTTTCTCCCTGTTCTTGTAGTCTTTCATGACTGTTTTAAGAAGATTATTATTTGCTGTCACTGGGTATCATACAGATCACACATTACAATAATTTCCATGTTGTTACACATCAGCCTGCATGACTGTTTTAGACCTGCATATGTCTGGATTTATTAACACAGATAGAATGCAGTACATTTGTAGGTTGACTTTGTGATTTGATGCACAGCTCCAGTTACAGTCATTTCCTTTTTGTATTTGTGTGTGTGTGTGTGTGTGTGTGTGCATGTGTTATCTCTCAGGGGGACTCTCTAGTTGGCCTGGACCATGAGCAATGAGTCTACCGTCTGGAACATCCTACCAGAAAACTCCACAGTAAGTCTGCCTTTCACCACTGGCTTATTCTCAAACTTCCTGTGTGTCCCGTGTGTGTGTGTGTGTGTTGTGCGCAGCTCAGCACCAGAACCATACTTTTCCCTCATATTCTCTTCTGGCTGAATGACCGGCTAATGGAGAACATCCTGACCTGGACCTGAAATAATTAAATCTCTGATCTAATCTCAGCTTTGATTTCCCCTTGCAGAGAAATTACAGTGTGACGTCAGAGTCTAACGCTCATTAACACTTGCAGTGCGTTCTCCCTCGCAGACCTCAGAACAATACTCCACCTATTCATCATCATTCTTAAATTGAGTCTGAGTCTGTTATCCTTATATCATTTTGTCATCTATCACTTTATTAAAACATGTTGAAGTCCTGTTATGTAGCTGATATGGGCCAAAAGAAACCTACAACAGGAACACATTTTTGCTTTTAAAACAGAAAAAAAAAAAGCAAAATTTAACTTCAGTGACCCAGCTCCTAACATGTGGTTAATTCGCTCAGCTGCAGTCCTCCCTGTGAGAGCTCTCCCATAGCTAAAGGTACACTGTAGACAGGTTAATAGCCCCGGCATGTATCGATTCATCGCACTGTCGTATTTATAGATTTACTTTATGCAGACCAACCAAGCAGCAGGACTAAATCAATCTTGTGAGCTCCACGGTGCTTCTGTGAAGGTAAAACGCCTGCAAACCTAGTCTACTGCTGAGGTGTCAGGCATTTCATGTTGCAAACCAAAAGTGTGTAAATCATTGAAAGTAAACTTGAAAGGTGTACACTTCTGCAGAATGCTGCATATACAGTGCTATTTCTACCATCAGGCATGATAACTTAATTTACAACAGACTATCTATCCATCCATCTATCCATATCATATCGTTCCCTCTTTTTTACCACAGGAGATCCCACTCGAGGTTAAGGAGCAGCAAGATGGTTATGTGCTCCTCCTGGTGATCCTTTCCATCTTCTTGGTGGGAACACTGATATTCATCTCTGTCTTCCTCATCGCTTGCCGTCGAGGAGGGAAGTGCTGTGCCAGGTGCGATACAAAAATTATGCATTAAATTTAGCATTTTTTAGCAATTTGCCTGACCCCCTAATCAAGAGTGCTTCAAAAGTGTGCAGGAGTACATAAGCTCCGAAAATATTTAGGAGATATACAGTGCTTATAAAATTTATGAGACCACCTGTCATAAAAACTCCTTCCTTTTCAGTGAGTTTTACCATTTTGAAGAGGAGTGAGGAATTTTAAGCTGAATTCACATTTTTATGCCCAAATTTGAGCCAGCACACTACACACACACACACACATATATCTATGTATATACCACTGCTTTTGATTAAGCAGTGGACAATATAGATGCAGCAGCTATACAATCTGATAACAAAAGCACTGTAAAAAATGTTAACCTTATAAAGTTTGTGATATTCACCTTTTGTTGACCCTGTGCCTCAGTTCTTTTGATTCAACTGTGGTTATTTTGATTTTCATTATAATATTTTATACTGTTGCCTGTTGTCCCTGTTATTTATTCCCTCTCAAGCCTCCAATGATGCACTCCAACACAATAACACCAAACTCTAAATCCTTGAAAATTTCCACAAACTTAAATCAACAGCTCTCCTACGCAGTTTCAACAGAAAAGCGTGGATTGGACTGCAGATCCAGGTGCACAGGTGTTGTTTTACTGTGCAGCATGAAAGTATTTTGTTGACAGAGACTACTCTGTCAACAAAATACTCTCATGCAACTGCTATTTAGAGACAAATCAGTACTTATATCAAATCTGTATACATGCATAATAGATAAAGCTCGTTGCAAATGAAGCTAACAGCATCCTGTAATATTATCCAGTTCTTCAGTGTGATGCCATTGACAGACAAAAAGTGAGCCATCAAACAAATGAAAGCATCTTTATAATAAAAGAAAGCTCTATTGCAGTAGGTAGTAGGAAAACAAATGTTGCCCTACTGAGACATCTCAGCATGTTAAAGCAGGACAACACAGTTCATTCACTCATTATACATGTCTTCCGTTTGAGTGTTGAGATTCTCGCGGGGCTGCTATAAGAACACCTTGGTGGAAAGACATTCAATATTCATGCTCATTTATTTGCAATTCACCCGTGTTTATTCAGCAGTAAGATGGCTGACCCTCGAGACTCTTTGTCCATCTGTACAGCAGCACACATCATCACATACACTTGAATACATGAGAGTACAGCAGCTAGATGCAGATGAACAAAGAGCACAGAGGCTGAGGCGTGAAAAGGCTGGGGGAGAGTGAAAGGAGAATCGGGCAGACTGGTACAAATGATGAGTGTAATGAGATTTCATAGCCGCCATCGGCGGTGATTAATCTTGCGTCTCAAACCAGTGCTGTGTGTAGACCACTGAGAATATATACACACAAACTCACAGGCATACCCTGAATGGGAAAGCAGGAGGCACAGAGGAAATGAAAGACAAGGAGAAGCACAGATCTGGGTGGATATAAAAATCCCTTAAGTTACTTCACACCCACACAACACACACACACACACAAAAGCGCACATGCAACTCACGCACAAAGAAATCACATAGACAGAAATGAGTGGAACAGCTTTAACTTTCTTTTTTCTGCCTCATCAAGTAGGTCCTGTGCATGGGATTTAAGAAGCATCTGTGGAAGATTATTAACTATTAAAGATGTTAAAACAGAAAGGGTTTCAGAAAGATATACTTATAGAGTAATAGACACTCTATCTGCTAAACAAAATGACCTTTATTGTCCATCTCCTCTGTGCCCTTAAAGATGAGTGGAACCGTACAATCCAATAAAGCATCATGCTTTATCAGTTCAAGAAGTCCCTTGGCCCCGAAGGTTATCAAGTTACTGGCAATGATTTAGGCCTTCATTGATTATACACCCAAGCAGGCAGCCATTTCTATAAAAAACATAGTGAACATTCAGTCCTAATACCTTATCCTGATAGTTGTTTATCATTGAATTTATAAGTTGTTTACCTGCGAGTGTATTTATAAAGTCCTGGTATATTTATAAATGTACCAGAGACATAAGAGACAGACATGACACTGGAAGAATCTATAGGAAAATTCTGCAACAGCAAAGATGGTCGAGAATAACTTCCTGAGAAAAAAAAATATTTTGGGGGTCAAAAACAAGTATTTTAAACAGTTTCCTCAAATCTGACTGAAAATGCTATACATGCAGTTTTTATGTCCCGCTGACATGAAACTAAAGTCAATTCAGAAAATGCTTAAAAATAATTGCCCAAATGAGTGCCCAGAGGCACTTCAAGGTGGCTCCGGAGCAACAATATAGGCTTCTAAAAGTATTTTTTGCATACACATAAAAACCAAGCATATACCTTTTCCCACTCAAGAACTGGTATTTACAAAGGAAGAATGTATGGACCTCCGACATGCTTCAAACTGTTGTTTAAACGGGGTTTTTTGAGACAATTTCAAGCCTATTATGTTAAAGTGGAAATATAAAAGAAAGCAGGAAAAAAAATTAAACTTGGCCTATTATGCTAATTTCCAGCTCCGTATTTTTATTCTTGGACTCTTCTAGAGTAGCTCTGCATGATTTGGATCACAATAATTCTTATTCACCTTATACTGAGACTTGGAGCAGCCCCTCAGTTCATCCCCTGTCTGAAATTAGCCATTTTAGCTTCCTTCCTCCTCCCTTTAAGCCAGCTTTCCTCTGACTGGATGACCCTTGCAAACAGAATGTTTCAACAGCAGGTGGGTGGGGCTTCTGTGCTCTGAGCTAGAGTTGTGTGTGTATTAATCATATCTACTCTGACTGACATCATATAGAGCTAAGAATAGAGAAAACCCTCAGAAACCGAGGGGATGGAGCAGTGTGAAGCTTGAGCCTCGGGGTTTTCTTGTACATTAACTGATGTTTATTTTTTTGAAACTTTGGCCATGTTTAATATGAGCATCCACCATTGTAACAGCATAATATGTCACTTTAACATACATACACACATACTTCTATATTAATATTTAAAATGTGTAATGTAAAGAATTCAGTATGTAAAAATACATTTTATCAGGCTCTTATTGTTTTATTTATTTATTTATTGGAGGGATTAATTGTGGGTGTTTTAAATAGCTGCTGCTGTGTGAAATGGTCAAGCACAACCATGGTTGCTTTGGTGTTGTTGAAGGACCTTTATAGTCTCACAGTTCCTTTTTTTTTATTTCTGCCAGGGCCCTTCACTTTGAACTTGCAGAATTAATAACTTCCATTACTTTTCTCCTCTCAGAAATTTGTTCTGTTTGTGATAGCAGAACTGGGACCACCAAATATAACACATGTATTTTTCTCCATTTCTAAGATGAGTGTCTGAATTTCACATTCAGTGAAAATGTGCTTCTTCTTTGCAGTTCTTTTATTTAACTTTGTCTGTTGCCACTTGTGGTGGAAACAGCACTGTTTCATCAGAGAGTATTTACATCCTTTCATGGCTAAAGATGGGAGTGGAGGCTCGTGCACGTGTGACAATTTTATGGTGAACGAGCTGTATAAAGGACGGCCATGGATAAGCACGTCTGACAAAAGGAATGCAAATTCACATTTCTGCTTTTGTGCAAACACACACTTTTAGTTGAATCTCCACAGAGTTTTATTCATCTGGCCCCAGGTGCATCATTCTGACTAAGTTGAAGGTCAAACAGTAACACTGATCACAAGGCCTTGTTCTGTGGTATCCAGGGTGGCTGCCTGCATCAGCGGGGTCCATCAGATGAAAGACAGACTTCAGGGGTAATCATGTCATAGCACTGATCTGAATGTTTTTGTGTGCCCTAGGGCCAGCGATGACCCTGAGAAAACCAACACCACCTACGTGGAGGAGTCTCAGCCCACCCATGGTAAGAGAAAAAAAAAAGGACAAAAAAAGAAGAATTGTAGTGAGAGAGGGATAGAGGAGGAGATAAAGAGGCGAGTAAGTGAGTGGGGGAGAAGTAATGGAGATGGGGAAGCTGTGAACTGGAGAGATAGGACTGATGGGATGGATATTTTTATCACATCAGCACAAATGTGTAATGTCTATTCCATTAAAATATTGTGATCTCATCCCAATTAGCTGAAATAGCTGTGCAATTCCTGGAATACATTTTGACATTTTGGGACCAGTGGATCCTATCTGTGTCCAATGGACAGGATTTATTAGAGGCAGCATCAATTTTCCACCACACTGCTTTTGTAATGCATTTTATTTAGTTTTCCAGTCAGCAGTTTGCAATGTTATCATAGTGAACCTCACAAAGGTGTCTGAAAATGAGATGCTTAACCTTAGTTTTACAGCCAGTCTAAATATATAAATGGACTGGTACTTATATAGCGCTTTTCTACTCAGTTTTGAGTACTCAAAGCGCTTTGTACTACATACCACATTCATCCAGTCACACGCACATTCATACAGTGCTTTTATCTATACTTAAGTCCTTAGCTAACATTCACACACACACACACACACACACACACACTCAAACCCCGATGAATGCATCGGGGGCAATGCGGGGTTCAGTATCTTTCCCAAGGATACTTCGTCATGCAGACTAGGGGAACCAGGGATCGAACCCCTGACCTTCCAATTAGTAGACGACCTGGTCTACCTCCTGAGCCACAGCCACCCCAGCACAGGTAGCACAGTGGGCTGCATGGTGGCGCGCTGGTTAGCACTGTTGCCTTACAGCAAGAAGGTCTGAAGGTTCAAATCCACCATCTGGCCAGGGCCTTTCCGTGTGGTCTTTGCATGTTCTCTGCGTGGGTTCTCTCTGGGTACTCTGGCTTCCTTTCTGGCGTTAGGTTAATTGGTGATTCTAAATGGCCATAGGTGTGCTGTGTTAGTCCTGTGACAGACTGGCAACCAGCTGGCATAGGCTCCAGCCCCCACCTGCAACCCTAAAAATATATAGAGCAGGTATAAGCTGATTAAGGACAGAGTTTGTTAAAGTATTTTGGGGGCATTTTATCCTTTTATTACACAGTGCAATAGAGGAAAAGAGTGGGAAGAGAGGTACACATGAGGACTTGAATCAGTCACATTTTCTTCAGTGCTATAATATGTTGTGTATTAAATGTAATGTAATATTAAACACAACTTGTTACATAAACCCAGCATATACATACAAAAAATACTAAGAGTCTATTTAACTCATCCCAGGGAGGAGATGAGTTACCTTTACCAAACTTGAAGGCAATCCATTAAAATAACTGCTGAGACATTTTACTCAAAACCACACTGGCAAGTTTCACAGAGGTCCAGAAAACATGGGATCAAAGTCTGTAAGGAACTTCCTCTGGGGAGCATGGTTGTACAAAGTTTGGCACCAGTCGATTTTAGGTAGAGAGTGATTTTCGCTGAATGAGTGCAAGCTGTATCCTGTTGGTGAGTCTGGAGTAAAACACATCAAACTCAGTGGGATTCATAAATGTTGTCCCCATATTTCAGTTTGCAATAAAGCAGTTTATTCACTGGCTGATAGAACAACATTACTGTGCCTGGACTCATGCTGCTAGCATGGGAGAAAATTCTGAACTCATGCACTTACTTTTAATAAGTTACTATCAACTATAAAGTGTTCTGTCCATCTACTATCATTTCTCCTCCGTAATTCCTCTGTTTATGCAATTATCTTTCTCCTCTTTTTTCCTTCTTTGTATCTCTGGTTAGAAATCACCATCAGGGTGGATGAGTCAGACTGCCTGTCCATGGCCAGCTCTCATGACCAAGAAACAGAGCGCTTCCTCTCCACAGGCCCCACAGGCCGTCGCGTCTCCTTCAATGAGGCTGCACTCTTCGACCATGGAACGAAAGCCCAGGAGAAAGGCCGCAGGTTAGAAAGCCAACACATACAAAGAAACCCAAATTTGCTAATCTCTATGCTGCTGATTCAGCATTAGGCTCTCATTGATGTAGGTTTACACCATGCTTAATGCTTTGTGAATTCAAAAGATGTAAACCTTTTACTGTGTCCCACGCGTTTCTGTTACTGTAGACTTAAGAATGAAATCAGTCTGTGTTATGTATGCTGTTCACACAAAGAGCTCTCACCATTTGTCATTATTTCACTGCCCTATTTTTCTCTTAAAGCCCTGAGTCTGATATGCTAATTCTTCTTTAAGGCTAAATCCAGAAACTGCCGTAGCTCTAATGGGTTTGAAGTCAAATATCTCCCCCTGGTTGTTTGTCTCTTGTGCACGGATAAGCTTCATGATTTAAAATTTATGAAGAATTCATGCAACTTATGTCTCATCTTGCAGGGATTTATATCCTTTTAATTAACTCAGTGTTGTCCACCTCAGGTATACTCTGACTGAGGGTGACTTTCACCACCTGAAGAATGCCCGACTCACAAACCTCCACATCCCTCCTCCGGCCCTCAAGATAGTCACCATCCACGAGTGCGACTCTGCAGAGAACACCATCACGATGCCAACGCGCCCTGTTGCTAAGTCAGCCCTTTCCATCTTCCAGGTGACAGCCTTGACCTGCTATTAGTACTGCTGTATCACTACTTATTAGTGTTGACCGGGGCCAATTAAAACATCTTTCATTTTGGGTCAGGTCAACAAAATGTGTCAACCTAATGAGCCCAAACACAGGGATCAGGGATCATTTCAACAGACCCAGCATTAATTTTCCATTTAGGTAAAGCTGTTCAATCATGGGTGCTGGGATGACAGCCTGGGAGGAAATCTGCCCTTGATATTCATTCATAGATGTTACCTTAACATAAAAACAAATGTTTCTAAAAGAACAAACAAGGTCTAGTTTTACATGTGTGCTTCCCTGCAGCCGATGCTGTGCCCCCTGCCGCAAACAGCATTGACCAGCCTGAGTGTCAGTCCAAGCTGTGCCCTCCCGGGAGATGCTCTCAATTCTGTGGTGGACACCAGCTTCTGTAAGAACACTGCAGCCCACAGCACCAAAGAGCCAAGCTCCACTTCTGTAAGTTAATACTACTGTAAAATGTCTAAATATATATTATTTCACATCACCTTATAACTGTTTTTGTACAAAGTTTGGTATGTCACATAGCAATTTTTATTGCTGAAGAGCCACACACTAAAATCACATGAATGCAAATGCCTTCAAGGTACTGAGTATGCATATAAATTATCTGCAAGAGCTCATGCCATGAAAAAAAACTAAACAAGACATGTGTTTAGAATCTAGGTCAACATGAAGTTTGTGGAGTTAATCATTAGTCATTTGTAGAGTGATACATTTTCTTAAGTCAGTCCATCTTTACACCCACAAGCCAGTCAACAAGTTAGTCATCCACAGACATTAGAGGGTCACGTAGCCTGAGGGAGGACCAACAAGATTGATGGCTGATGGGTAAACAAGGAACATCACTGTCAAACAGGATTTTACACAGACTACTACTCTTGGCAGGTTTTTTTCTCTGACTATGTTTTTCTCTCTGCTCAGATTGAAATGATGGGAGTGGGGCCTCGGGGCAGAGGCAGCAGTGTCAGTGTAGGAGAATCAGCAGGAGTGGGAAGCAGTGCCTCTCCTGCTGGCGGTGGTGCAGGCCAGAGGCCCGTGCTGCAGTTCCTTACAAAACTGCGGCGCCACGCTAGTCTAGAGGGGGCCAGTCCCTACTTCAAGATCAAGAAATGGAAGCTGGACAGCAGCCAGAGAGCCTCGAGTCTGGACACCAGAGGTAATGGATCCTTGATGGTGTTGCAAGGATTTTTTTTTATATATTATTTTTAGAAAGATCGGCACCAGTGCAGCAGGGGAGTGCAATAGTTCTTCCTGGTTCTCCGTTTATAAAATTATACTAGTAGACTTTTCAGTTTATTTGTGCGTTAAGTATTTGTGCCTACATTCTAGTAAACACACAATGGTTAAGCAGCGGGCTTCAGCAACCAACTGTGAGCTGCCTTTTGACTGAGGTAGAGATACACACAGAAGGATACAAGACAGATGGCTCAGTGACGCAAAGATTGGTTGTTCCAAATCAATTTGAGCCCCTGAGTAAATCCTCCATGCCAGTCCTCCTTATTCTATATAAACACTTCTCCCTGCTCTTCCCCAAGCTCGCTACTTCTGTCATACCAAGGGACCCAGAAAAAAGAAATCACAAAATCCCCTCCACAGTTAACTTTCTGCTGATTTAAATGCTACGTCACTCCTGCTGTCATACATCATGTATAACTCACAGCTCTTTCTTCATATTTGGTGTGAGCCAGGCTCTCCAAAGAGGAGACAGTTCCAGCGCCAGCGGGCTGCCAGTGAGAGCATGGACCAGGATGACAATGATACACATCATATAGACCTCATCCAATACATTGCCCGCACCCATGATGTTGCCTATTGTCCAAGCCAGCCCACTACACGCCTCCTCTCGCCTCCTTCAACACCACCCCCCTCCCTCGGCAGGTATCTTTAATTCCCTTGCCATTCATCCCGTCCACTGCTTTGCTGCCTTGCACTCATTTCTTTATTTCAGCTAGAAAACCTGTGCTAATTACTTTTTGGTAATCTACAACTCCTAACAAGTCCTAATTCTCCACTAATGTGCTTTATTATTAAAGTTCCTTTATGTTCATGCCCAGTGAGCTGGGATGCAAAGCAATCAAATAAGAGCTATCAGTGTCAAGTAATTTAAAACTCGAAGTCATCTTTTGCTATGAACCTTAATTAGATTATATCAAACAATGCTGAGTAACTATAAACACCTTCTAGCCACAGTGTGACCTGATCTAAAAGGTAGAGCGGGTCGTCTACTAATTGGAAGGTCAGTGGTTTGATCCCTGGCTCCGCTAGTCTACATGCCGAAGTATCCTTGGGCAAGATACTGAACCCCACATTGCTCCCGATGCATTCATCGGAGTGTGTGTGTGAATGTTAGCTAAGCACTTAAGTATAGATAAAAGTGCTGTATGAATGTACGTGTGACTCGGTGAATGTGGCATGTAGTATGAAGCGCTTTGAGTACTCAAAACTGAGTAGAAAAGCGCTATGTAAGTACCAGTCTATTTACCACTTTTAACCCAGAATGGGGTGGAGAATTGGGATGTGGGGTTAATCTCCGGCATAAGAAACCATTCCATTGCTGACATAATAATCTAATGATGTCCTCAAGATATGATTTTATTATAAGTTTGCAATTATAGCAGTGCAGGTTTTATGTTATGCAACAAAAACTGCCAATCCTCATACATATTTTCTTAAATAACTATTCATTTTCTTACACTGCATATGAAACAGATCAATGTTTTCGGTGTACATTTGTTTTACTGCTGAAAATACAATCAATTTCTGTGAACAAAGAAATGCAATGATCCTTATGCACATTTATTCAAGTCATTTAATGCTCCATGCATTGAGCTTACTTTAATTTTGTTGCCCCAAGATGAAGGCACATTTCCTGAGCTTACAAAGTTCCAGCTGCTCAGCTGAGATCAGTTTAGGGACATGCAACTGCAGCCATTGCAAGTCATGATAATCATTCTGTGCACTGTGAACACAACCATGGCTCAGATGACTGTGCTATTTAGGTAAATGTTCACTGACACTTGTGCTGCATGTCTCTTTGTTTCTCTTCTTCCTCGTCTCTTTATTTCTTTTCTTTTATCTCATCTCTCCATCCCTGTGTGGATACTACAGGGTAGAGGTAGAGGTGATGGTGGAGCCCAGCTGCTGCCATGGAGGACCAGGGGTGATTGGCCTGTCCCCTGATCCCCAAGAGGAAGCACTGTCCTTGGCCAGAAGGAAAAGTGCAAACCCATTTGACCCCCTCGATCCCCAGGATCCCCAGTCACTTTACAGAGACATCTGGACATTACGTGCAACATTCGAACAGTATGCCGCCTCTGACCAGAGCAGCAACAATGACAGGAACTCAGTCTGCAGTGATGCTGACAGTGTGTGTTCTCTTGGTGGACGAACGGACACAGAAAGAGGTCTACCCAGCTACCCATCCCAGGATCTAGGAGATGAGGGAGAGGGTGGAGAGGATGACAAGGACTTCTTTATGTATATGGATGAGAAGATGGAGGTGAAGGAGTCAAAAAAGAAGAAACAGGGAAGCATAGACTCAGAGCGAGGGAGTAATGATGGAGAAACAGGGACTCGTAAATTGCTGCAGATGGACAGTGGCTATGCGTCGATAGAGGCTCCATCTCGAGGTCCAGAAGACCTGCGACTGTTTGGGAGCAGCAGCATCACCAGCAGCCCCAAAGACAGAACGGCCCACGAGAAAAGGCATCATTTCACCAGTGCAGGGCGAACTGGCACAATCGGTGAGAGTTTTGAGTCTCATC
The DNA here is from genome assembly GCA_015106735.1 of Paratilapia polleni. NCBI lineage: Eukaryota > Metazoa > Chordata > Actinopteri > Cichliformes > Cichlidae > Paratilapia > Paratilapia polleni. Next base: position 49,810 of record VUQI01007551.1, on the reverse strand, counting down.
TCTTCGAGGAGGAACCCGAAGATGAGTTGCTGTTGGGTGCCAGTGGAGGAGTTTCCAGTGAAACAGGTGCTGGTTCACTGAGCTGGTTTCCATATGGTCATGTGCTCACACCTCGAGAAGCTGCGCAGCTGCCACCTCAACCATTAACCCTGCACCGCCGAGACTACAGCATAGATGAGAAGACGGACGCACTCTTCCATGAGTTTCTCCGCCACGACCCTCAGTTTGACCAGCAGGAGTCCCCACTAAGAAAGCACCGGTCCCGAATCCACCTACGTAAGCAGTGGCAGCGCCACAAGCAGTGGAGCGATCCTGGTGTCAGACACTTCCAGTCCTCCTTTGAGAGACAACGGACCCCTCTAAGGAGGGGTGACAGTGTAAACTATCCCCTGGACACAAGTTACCACAGTACACTGCCCCGCATCGTCAGTGCTCCTGACGAGGAGACCAGCGATGCGACCAGCAGCACTCCTGACACTCCAAAGGTAGAGCCCACAACTTCTGAGGATGGAGGAAAGGTGCAGGGTGTCCCTATCAGAGACAGTGAGGACCGCACAACCTCTTCTCCTCCACCTCCTCATCCTTCCATTTCAGAAAAAGATGGAGGACTGAGTGAGCTCCCTGACCTTCAGGATGACAGCAAACAGTCTAGCCACCCCCCGGAACCCCCAGATGAGCGTTCACCCCTTCAGCTGCTCGACTCCTCGGGCTACGGTCCACAAACCATCACAGCCGAGCTAACAGACAAACTGACTGCTAACCTGGATGAGAGGCTGTACACGGGCCTTCGCAGGACCAAGGACACAGCCACTGAGTGTGTGATGGTGACAGCCACACACGTTTCTCCGGACCACAGCCCAGTGTAGCAGGGCTCCAATCGTCCTCCTCATCAACCTCGTGTCTGCTGATACACACATTTCTTTCTGTTTGGTTTGTCTTGCTTTAGTTTAAATTAAACACCAATTTCAAGATACCCTTAGATACAGTTGATCCACCAGATCATCATTACAAAGCTGTTGAATGTTCCCATTTTACAGTTCACTAACATTAACATATCAAAATTCATATGATTTTAGAAATAATTGCTTCCTCATTAAGTGTTTCTTTGTCTGTATTCTCTTTATGCCTCTATTGCTGTCTTTCTGTCTCTGCTCTCCAGTAAGAGTAAATGAAGCTGAGAGCTGGTATGGCCTCTGTGCTCCTTGATCCACTGTGAAACCAGGTGCTATTAGACAAGTAGAAAGCTACTGAAGTGGACAAAACAGTTACCTACCAGTCCCGTGAGAGTCCATTTTCGGATAGTAAATTCCCTATTTATGAATTCAGAGATTGCTTAGAATATCGCAATTGCTCTACATGAAACTATTATTTGTCATAAATTATTTTGATGTTGGTCTATGACAGGACAAACCAGACCCTTTGAAAAACTATAATTAAGGCCCAATTCCTTACAAGATTGACCAAATATGAAAGACGCTATTTACATAGAGTTGTTCAGAGTGGTTCTTCAGATCAGTGGATTCCAGACTGTCGGTTGGGACCACAAAGTGAGTTCAAGAAGAATCTGCAGGGTGACCAGATGATAAAAGGCCAGAAAAGATGAAGAAAAAGTTGAAACGGAAGACATCCTCTGATTCTCGTCACTGAGTGTGTAACTGAAAACGTTTCTCAGCTTTGTGACAAATTTCTTGTTTACTTCTAACAGTTTGTTTAATGAGCAGTAATATATTTTTGTATGTCTGACTTGCTTAAAGTGTGGCAGGACTGAAAAGGAAACATCCTTTGCCAACAAGCAGAACTATCAGACTAGACAGGATCCAGCACTCTGGTGTAATGACTCTTTATCAGTCAAAGATCTATCAGTAATATACGACTCCATAAGCTATGACTTCTAGTACTTTGGGCATCACTGCCCTAACAGCGAGAACATACCCAGACTTGTGTTTACAGCCATGATATGGGAAATTACATTAAAGCTATTAGACATCAAGTTATTATTGAATTCATCAGAAAGGCATGTTCTCTCATGCACGGGGCTTACAAAACAGGCTTTATTTGTCAACATATGACATTCTAGTTTTTTTTCCCTCCTCCTCTCCTTCTCTTGAGAAAGTTGACAGTGCAGTAGTGCCTCCCTCGGGGGCTTAGAACTTCCTGAAAGGTTATAAAACCACCAGAACAAAGACCATATCTGTGTTTAATTCTACTTTTTTTCCCTCTTATTTTGCTTCTTCTTTGCAAAAAAAACCCAAACTGGAGCTGCGACTAAAATAAAAAACATCACCAGATTACATTTTGTAGGCAAAGAATGCAAGTAATGACCAGTGTTATTGCAATAATCTGCTCTTATATCCTAATCAGCAGCAGCAAGTTGATCACTCACAGAAGGCTCCCCATCTCTACAATATGCAGAGAGGGGAACACTGTAGAAGATGGCCTTGAATATTAATCATACACAGAGACGGGGAGTCCTCCTTGCATTCCCTGTCTCCCTTTCCTCCTTCTTTGAGGTTGTTGCCATGCAGACAGTTGAAAGGACTGCACTGAAATATCCGAGCAACAAACATTATCCTCCTCTGTTTGTTTGGGTGGATGATGATGCTCCTTTCCAGTCTGCCCAAATTAGATCTTTCTCCTGTGTGTGACAGGAGTCTCCTAAGTGGACTCTGAGGCACAAGCTGAGTTTCTCATTAGGAGAACAGTGGCTAAGAAGAAAGGAGGTGAACTCAGACAAAGAATAGGGAGCCTAGTGGTTTTTTAATTGCTCTTGTCTCCC
>VUQI01007551.1:31598-43160 GCA_015106735.1 Paratilapia polleni | reverse complement strand
ACAATAACAAAAAAAAAAAAAAAAATCGGAAAAAAAAAAAAAAAAAAAAAAAAAGGGTCCAACCCGGTAACTGCAAAGTGTACCTAATAAAGTGTCTGGTGAGTGTACACTGAACCTAAAAGAAATATTGCAATGCCTGTTCTACATATCTACCTTCTACCTGATAGGCACAAGAGTTGCTGTGGGTATTGAAGTCATGACGTTGTGTGCAGAGGACTGTACCTCTAACCAATATTCCTCGCCTCCATTCGTTATTTTTCATTCTTGCCGTGTAAACACAATGCTGGGTTTCATGTTAGCATGGAAACTGGTGTTGATTTTTGGTCACTGGGGGAGTCTTGCAGACTGACAGACAACAGCAATACCTGAGAACAGACATTATGAGATGTTTCAGCTGTCATGGTTTGTTGCAGATTGGTGCATTAACTTTATTCCATTAAGTAAACAGTAACTTATTCAGGCTACTCCATTCACAACTAAACTGTTATTCATACCGTCTAGAACCACAAATGGTGACGCCAGTAGTGTTCCTTGTTTTGTGCCCTTCCTTCACACACCCACCCACTCACTGCACAATTAAAGTCTACCTTACACACATGAATGGACACATATTTGCCACCACAATTTCCTCAACCTCCCCACCTGCTCTCTCTCCAACATAAGAAGCCTGTCAGGGAGATGCTCAGTATTCAGGGATGGTGCTAAGAGGAAAACCCCGTCTCTCCCTCCCTCCCACCTCATCGCTCCCCTTCGTCACCACCACAATCACCTGCTCTTCTGTTCCCCCTCCACCCACGCGTCCCCCCGCCTCTCTTTCTCTCTCTCACCAGATTGCCTTTTAACAGAGCAGCTCCAGGCATCGTTCGAATGTGCGAGAGATGACGATGACTCATCGGGTTACTCTTTGCTCACGATTAGACGAGTCTTCTCCTTCTCACTTATTATATGTGGCTAAACAAATGTGATGCCAAAAGCTGATAAGTGTGAAATAATATTGCCTGAGCGGACCTTGGCAGTGTGTTAGACAGCCATAAAGCTAAAAGAAAAAAAAAAAAAAAGGTTTCACTACAACAGTGTTGTTTTGTGAATCACTCAGTGAAAAAATATTGTGACATTATTGATTTTATTATTTTCCTTATTTGTCTACTAAAGATACAAGAAAAAGGTGCTTCAAATTGACTGAATGACCATATCAATAAAACCAGTCTCTTCTATCACATATGAGGTGTCTGCCTGAAAATACAAGCATGGATACTGAGACGAGATTAAATTATTTTTCATTCCTGAGGCTTAGCTATAAGCACCTGAGCTTGTGCGACTAAATGAGACATTTAGGCAAACATAATAAAAAAAAAGAGAGAGAACATTAAGAGAGAGAGAAAGAAAAGCAAGAAAACAATACAAAGCGCAAGAGAGCCAGGCAGACAGAGAGAGGGATGATAGAGATGAATAAGCTGGTAAAACCAAAAAAGTGAAGAAAGTGAAGAGGAGAGCAAGAGAAAACCCTAGAAAGCTTATTATGCAGCATCTCCATCCCACGCAGTCTGCCTACGCTCCCTCTCTCCACCTCCTCCTCCTCTTCCTCCTCTCCTTGTTCAGGATTCTGCTCCATGCATCCCTCCCTTTCCCTTCTCAGCTGCGTCATCCAGCTCTTCATTGTGTGCACACCCCCACCCTCCTCCTACCTCTCTAGGGACAGAGCAGAACTCTCCACAGTTTAGCTTTGTTATTACATGCAGGCTGAAGCTTTTGGGCTTTTTGTTACACTGGCTACACTTGAGGATGGGTTGAAAGACAAAAACACACCCACACACATGCAGACATTATTTCACACACTGGAGATTCGTGTATTTATCAACCAGCCTGTAAAATCCCTTTAACTTAACTGTAGTCATGTGTTTCAAAGCTTGGTTAAAGATTCCCACTCAGCCTTTTGGATGCATTATTACCTCTGTGTAAAATGCCATTTATTGCTGGAGGATGACTGAAACAATATTTATGAAGTAATTTGTTGACATTTTTATAAAATAGTCCGAATGGGAGGTCTCATCATCTGTCCACTTTGTGGTCACTGCTCTGATAACTGAAGGTGGAAACTCCTTCATTCAGTATGACCTCTGACCTCTGATCATGCAGACTGAGCTGTCTTTCTCTCATGATCATGAGTTCTGGGCTTGGTATATCAGCCTGGAGACTCTGGTCAGCACTTTCAATATTTAAAGACGAGCATTATGACTCAAGTTATTACCACCATTGCAATATCACTGCTTGTATTTTTGTTGTCATTGTTACCTTTTGCCTACAGGTCTAGCCACAACATTAAAACAGCTTGCCTAATATGGTCCCCCTGGTGCTGCCAAAACAACTCTCACTTGTTGGGACATGGACACATGGTCTCTCGGGGGTGTCTTGTGGCGTCTGGCCCAGGATGTTGGGAGCAGACTGGGTACTGTGGGTTGCAGGGTGGGGCCTCACTTGATCACGCTTATACTGGTGTATCCAACTGGGATTGGGATCTGAGGAGTTCAGGTGCTGCAATCTGTGTTGTGTCCCATTTCTGGAATCGGAGGTCTGTTTGGTCTTTAATAGTGATGGTGGGCTGTATGTGTAAAAGTAACATCCACAATATGGATGCCAGGACCTAAAGGTGTCCCAGCAAAAGACTTCATTGTAACAGGACGATCAGTGTTATTTATTTCACCTGTCAGCGTCGCCATCTACACATACCCAAATCACAAGGTGTGAGGGACTGTGCGATATGAAACCTGCAAATATAGAATTGAGAAATTCTTCATTTTTCCCTGTCCTCAAACAGGCAAACCTCTTCACTAACCTCTGGACTACTTACCTTTCAGGCTGCCCATTTATAAATTTTACTATTGTAGGGACATTCAACATATTAGCATGCTAGTTAGAATCAAACAAAGTACAGTTTAGGCTGATGGGAATTTCTTCACAAATTGTCTGATGAAGGTTCAGTCAGTACCCAGTGTGAGCTGCTACCCAATTTGTTCCATGCATGTGCAGGTGTGAGTCTCATACCCTTTTCCTCAGAAAGCATTGATGTTTGCACATATGTAGAACAAATTGAGTTTCCAGTTCATATCAGGTAGCTGCAGACACTAATTACATTCCTTGCAAATGTTATAATTAATCTAAAAAGGGAAAATCCAAGGACAATGCTGCTTTAAAAATGTTGTACATGTTGGTTGTGAGGTGCACTGGTCTTTTACTGGTCTTTTATGCAAAAAGTAAAAACAGGAGTTTATATGATTAATGACAGACCAAAACTAGATCTTATGTTATATTACATTATATACACTAAGCACTGCTGTCACTCTGTGTTAGTCCTGTGATGGATATGTGACGTGTTCAGGCTGGGACAGGCTTCAGCTCAATAAGCAGTTAGGAAAATAGATGGAAGGACGCCTGTTATTGCTCTTAGGTGGTAATAAAAGAGTGTTAACAGAGTTTTGTTTCAAACAGGCAAAAACCTAATCCAGCAAATGATAAACCTGGTAGCACACTCATCTAATCCACATGAAGATGATTAATGCTCGAGTAAAAATTGTGCTATTATCATATGTAGTATTACCATATTTACCTCATAACGTTTTGCTACACAAAGGCAAGTAAACAAGTCAAAAAGAATGGGCCAAAACCTAGTTCATTTTCTGACACCAGGTGCAAAGGATGAAACCAGACAGCAGTTGTGAATCACCTCAGCTCTCACTATAAAAAGCTCTTTTCCAACACAGCACATCTTCATCCAAGCTCTGTGACAATGAAGTGACAATGAGGCGTTTGATGATTAATTTCTAAAGCAGGGGTGTAGTGTTAATATTCAGAGACGCAGCTGTAAACTTGCAAAGTCCTTTTATGGAAACACAGGAAATAACTTCCCATAATGGCAATCAAACACACAAAAAAAGCTCCTTTCTACAAATCGTCTTTATTCAATCAGACCTAACAAGTGTTCTTGGAATAAAATGAGTGTTAGGTGCCCCCTTCCTCTTTCTGCCTCCCTAATCTCTTCTCACACCACCCGCCTCCTTCACAGCGTGCTTCTCAGCTGTGGGTTTACTGATTAGCCAGATCCATAAATAAATAATCAAAGTGAGAGCAGTGACATTCCACTCGCCCTCATTATCAGCCTGCGCTATCAATCATGCACATCACAACTGCACTGACACATACACGCCACCTTTTAAGATCCAATTTTTAAGTATCTTAGAATATTGGTGATAACTAAAGGACCGAGAGCCATTTTCTTTCCTGCTCTGATGACATTTCAAATACAAGAGAGAGGTTTGGAAGTACTGGAAGAGTGTGTTGCCGTGCATGTGTGTGTGTCCGTTGATGGCGGGAAGGCAGAGGGACAGCGAGATGAAAAAAAAAAAAGGGAAGAGAGGGAAATATACAGTCAGTGTGAGTGTGACTAAACTGACTGCAGGAGAATGACTCACCCTGTTGCCATGGCAACCTAAAGACACGCTCTCCTCTAATGTGCGATTTCAACAACTGGTGTAGCGGCGGCTAACGGTGGGGGAAATGTACATTTATGGAAATCACTGAGGGAAAAGGGGTTGTAAAGGGTAATGCACTGATGCACAGAGCAGGCACAGAAGACTCTACATCAAAAAAGCAAGAGATATAAACAAAACCAAAGACAAAATGCCCGGCACCCCTCTCTCTCTTTCTCTCTCTTTGGGTCTCTCAGCACTGCAGTATGAAACCCAGCGGCTCCTTCTCCTCCACTGTAGTGGACTGCTGTGTGTGGGTGTTAAGCTTGAATGCCCTTGGTAAGTAAAAGTCATGTAGGATAAAGTCTGGCCTCCCACCACAAAACTAAAACCCCTTTAGATTTCATTTTCAGGCAAAGTTTTGACTGTTCCGGCTATTCTGGTGATATATAACAACTGTAAAACTTCCTATGATTCATATTCAATCACCTCTGGTGATGCACAAGTGAATTTAATTCAGTAAAATTGCAAATACCACAAAAAGTATTACTTAAAAAGCAAGTAAATATAGAAAAAGTTGGTTAAATATAATAAGCACTGAACAGAAGATGAGCTTCTATCTTCATAGACAGCAGAATTGCTCAGTTAAGGGAGCATTAATAAATTCAATCTTATGTCAAGATGTTTTAAATTGTTCCTCACTGGCTTTATGGATATTTTACATGCAAAGCCCCACCACAAAATCTCAAAATAAAGTACATAATTAACAAAAAAAAAAGGAATAAGATGGTAAGATAATCTAATTTAAACCATTTCTAAACAAAGACTAGTGCACAAACACATTAAAATGTTCAACCTAAATTATAATGTTTATATATAGATAACCTTTTGAGACAAAGGTATTAAAAAAGAAACTTTTTACGTTGCACAGAAAGTTGAATGTAGAAACTAAAATAATTTACTTTAGTGTGATGGGAGAAACAAATCCCAGAAACAAAGTCCAATTTTTGTCCTCAAATTCTTTGTTCTCCCCCTCTACCCTCCCCTCAGCAAAAAAGAAGAAAACCACAACTACTCCTCCACCTTCAACAACGCGCTCCTCCCCTCCCCCCCAAATCATTTCTGTACAATCCCTAAATTGTGTTGAAATAGTGTGTGTCCTCAGTTCAGACAGAAGAAGTAATCTAATTTCCCACCACCACATAAACAAGACTCCAGTCTGACATACTTAACCTGCAATTAATTGGCAATAGAAAATGAATCAGACCATGTCCCTCTCCACGTTCTAGCGTTCAGGAGGTGGGGGAGAAAAGAATGATGGTCCTCATGTTTAATTTAATTGGTTCCTGTGTGCACACAGTCACATTTCCAGGCAGCTCATTAAGCTCTCCTATGGAAAAAATAAATGTTCCAATTCAGAAACTAACACAATAAAACAAGACAAGCTAATAAATAAATAGATATAATTTCCCATGTGACCCTCAAGACACGTCTAACTTCAGCTGTATACTGTAATGCAGTCAGGCAAACATGTAATAACAGCAAATAAAAAGATTATTCACTTTAAATTCTGCCTGCCTCCCACAGCAACACGCTGCCCGGGTCTGTGATTGAGGAGGCTTGATTATAAACGAATCTGAAGAGACTGCTGTAATGTAGCCTTTCGTCACCCTGTTAATATAAGAATGCTGAATAAGAAGGCTCCTATGCTAACATCTAAAAAGCAAATTTGCATAAAATTAAATAAAATGCATCATTGTCTTGAAGCATTTTGATTGAGTATTCAGTCAGGAATGATCTATAACTTTGTGTCTACATGTAAATGTGTGCTTGTGAATGTGTGTGTGTGCATTTGTGAGTGTGTGTCGGCTTGCTAGAGGGCTGACACCGGCACCATGCTGTAATTAGCCAAACAAGAGACAATGACATATTGAGCACTGCTAGCACCTTCTGTTAGTCAGCCTACAAATGCCTCTTCGGGCCATAGCTGCTGACACAACTACAGTATCATCCTGAACAGTGTCAAACACTGTTTTATGCTGCTCCGCATTACTATTTAAGAAAATTAGGTTTTGCAGTGCTGAGTGCATTTAGCAAGCGCTTCAAATGTAAGCCAATGCATGCTCGCAAGATACTATGCATGACTGCTTTTCTGAGCCTGTATTTTTCCATCAATTTCCAAGGATTCCTGTAAAGAAACCTTTGCAGTATTTATTAGGAAAGTGGAAGAACTGTTCACTTGGTACCCTTCTTATTAGTTAATTCAAAATAGCTGCAACCATAAACTGAACAGCATGCAAAAGTCTGAGTTCTTTTTCCTATAGGCAAGAATAAAAATGCATAATTACTACAATGATTAAAGGAAAAACCAACCAAACCAACAAAAACTGCCTTAATAAGATGTTAGTCGCTCCATGGTGGATTTTTAAAGTAAACAGTGTGCACCTCTTTCGTTTGATGGTGGTAAACTGCTGCAGTCGTCCCAGCATGAGCTTATTTACAGAAAGCCCAAGCAGCTCCTTATTTCTAATTACCCCCACCTATTTAAGCCATTACCACCGGCATTTACAGATACCACCACTGTGTGTTGACAGTTATTTGCATACTGCTAATAATCAAACTGCAGGCCTTAATCATTTCTTTTAAACTATCTTAAGTCCGGCACAGGTGATCAGACACAAACACATCATGTCTCTTGTTTCTAGACACTGAAACAGATAATCATTACCAACTTGACATTAGGCGTGCTCCTGTGCACCCATCTCCGTCATGATGAAGTGCCTCATCACAAGGGGGGGGGGGCATTTTCCTAAAAGAGCTACTCTCTGTGTTGAGAACAAAAGGTAGCTCAAAAGAACAGGAAAGCACGGAGGAGGAGAGGTTAAAAAGATTTAAGTAAAGAGCACTGAAAGTGAGCTGAGGAGTCGGGAAACACTGAAAAGGAACTGAGGGGTTGTGTATGTGACAGCTGAGTGAAAGATGAATGAGAGAGCTGAATACGTGTGGGGAGACACATTTGGAACAAGACTTAATTTGCTGCATTTATCCCTGCAAAAAGGTCTGGCACAAACAGCAGGTCTAGACAGCTTTCTGCAGAAATAAGGTCATGTTATGTAAGAGTGACTGTTGATGTTGAGTTCATATGTTTTTCCCTCAAAAAGTGATTTCAAATGTTCTTTCAGCACTTGGCTTTTTCCTGTTTGAAATATCAAAATGAGTGTGGAGCAAAGTAATGCTCAGAAATGACAAAGGAATGTTGAAAAAGGGGAAATTTTCTTCTGCCATAGAGTAAATAAAAGCCAGTTATATCTCTTCTAGCCTATATATGAAAGGGTCTGTGTTAGTGTAAGTTATAATAAATAATAAAGGGTTATTAAGCACAACTTTGATTAAAAGAAAGCCAAAGTTATGTAATAATTGATATAGAAAACTTTTTTAAAACAAGAAATGATTTTATTAAAAATGGACGGCGCAGTGGTGCAGTGGTTAGCACCGTCACCTCACAAGAAGGTCCTGGGTTCGAATCCACCAGAGCTTTTAATTGTGGAGGTTGCATGTTCTCCCTAGGTTAGGGAGGTTAGGTTAGGCAAATCTAAATTGGCTGTGCGTGTGAACATGAATGGTTGTCTGTCTCTATGTGTCAGCCCTGCAGTGGCTGTTCAACCCATCTAGGCTGTACCCCACCTCTTGCCCTATGACAGCTGGGAGAAGCCCCAGCTCACCTGCGACCCTGAATTGGATAGCCGGAAGAAAATGGGTGAATGGATGGAAGGATGGATGGAGTTTATTAAAAATTTGCCACTGGTGTTAAATTTGAGCCACTTACTAGTGGCAGCACCTTCTCTGCAATTATCTTCTCAAGATTCTCCCCAAAGAATGGCTCCTCTTTCTCACCAAAACGATCAGAAGAAAGAAGAAAAAGAAAAGCTCAAACTGATAACCAATCCATATTTTATTCAGTTTTAAGAACTTTGTGATTTTCACTCTTCTTGCAGCATTTTTTTCTGAAAGCAGTTTAGGATAACATAAATGCAATTTCTTGTTTTTTTGTATAAACAACAAATCAGCAGCAAGGACAAAGAAAGCACATCAACCCTCTGACAGCTTGTTAGCAGATAAAAATCAAGTTTACAGATCTATAAAGGACATACTGAAAAATGTGGGACAAATATGTGCATGAGTGTGTGTTGTGTAGTCATTGTATGGCTTAAGAGAGAGAGAGAGAGAGAAATAAAAAACAGGGGTCGTGACTGGTGTCATCTCATTATGAAGTGTGCTCTTTCTCTTTCACACATTTCAGACAGTCCACTCACGACATACGAGCATGCATGAAGTAATGAAGCTTCTGTGGTCTTAATTAGGGCCTTGTGGAAACAATTGGGACCCATTCAGATTCACCCTCCTCACTCATATGAATATTAACTTTGTCATTCATGACAATCAAAACACATTTGAAATTCAGAACGCTGTTAGGTTCCCCACTTTATAAAAGAAAAGCAGACACCTTAACGTGACCTTATGTACACATTTTTAATTATGAAACACTAAATATTAGCTGATGAATGGTCTACTGCTGAAGATTACATGTTATGAAAATATGACTCTTTCCTTAACCTGAGCTACAAGTAATAAGACACAGAATCACTTCTACGTAGTGAAAAATTATATAGAGGCAACCTTTTTGATACAGCTTTAAATTGGCTTTCAAATGTAAAAAGGCAAGGATAGGGAGAGTGCATAACAGATGGTTGTACACACTGTCACTATACTACATGTATCCTCTGTAGGTGGCTTTCTCCTATTATGTATCATTCAGACAAAAAAAAAATGTCCTTCCTCTCGCCAGAAATACTGAACAAAGAAGACAACGACATGTAACACACAGCATCCTCTCTGTGCGAGCAGTGAGTAATGTTTGGAGATGGAGGGATGTAGACCTTTTGTTTTGTAACAGCTCAGAGAGCATGAGTGATGCCAGCTGAGCCACAGGGGCATAAGGTAGGTAGCTGTGAGTGACTGTGTGTGTGTGTATGTGTGTGTGTGCGTGTACGTAGAGAGCTTTTTTATAACCAACTGTTTAAAGTAGTATGTGTGTATGCGTGGGCACAAGCGTGGAAGGTGTGAGTGTAGTGAAGAGTGTGTGATGCGTGGGAGGGGCATGTGTATGCTCTCATGTAATATAGGTAGTGATGTACACACTAAGCAATGTTGGTTTCTTTGTGCTGTTGTCACATGTACAGTCCATGTCTGCTTGCCTTGTTATAGTCCCCACTTTATTTCTTCTCTCAACTGTCAATACCTATTATTTTCAGAAATGACTTTTTCTTCCTTTTTCCTGAGACTAAGAGCTCTTCTACCCACTCCGATTTTCAATGTTAAACAGCTTACTCCACCACCTCCACCACTGCAGTTATATAAAAACATTAAAAGGGGCAATTACGTGTGACTTTCAACAAGTTCAACAATGAATTGAAAATGTTTTCAGCAAAATGATTTTGGGGCTTATGTCATACTGTACCTAGGTTCAACACTTCAAGGTTTAGCTGTCCTTTATTTTTGAAAATCTTGCTAAGAAAAACAACTTCAGAGACAAAGGCGACTTATCACCTTTTTCTGGCCCATTTCATGATCAAAATTGTGTGATGCCACCAATTAAGAGCTGTCAAGTTGTCATGTGAGTCTTTGCATGCTATTTTTATATTTTCACAAGCATAGATGGATTTAATGGCGTATATAAAGCGTATTAATGAAATATTTTTTTTGGAAAAATGTTGCAACAGTGTGCAAAAACTGTATACGTCCATACTTAAACTTGCTATTTTGAGTGGGTAAGTGCATTCACACAAATGACATGCCAGTGCAACAGCTGCACAATTTCAAGTATCACCCACAGTGTTCGATTAACAACAACACTATCCTATAACAAACTACACAAGCCAGTATGAGGATGCTAATTACAGTACATGATGTACTACATTAAAGTTGCAATAACAGAAGCATCAACTGTAAACACACCAATAGTGTACGTGGTCTATTTTCTCTTTATCGTGAAAAAAGTAATGTTGAAATTGCTTTTTCCGGTTGCGATTTGATACCAATATCGATACCAATACCGAGTACCAATCCAAACCAGTGTTAAATTAATAATGTGTGTTCCTCACTGTGAGGAAGAGACTGAGAATCATTCTTTTATGTGTAACGAAACATGAAGCTCAACTTAAACAGCTTTCCTAACTTTGTAACATAAAATGTAACAAATAAATACATCCAAGAATATAAATTTACTAAATTTTTGGTATTTATTAGTAAAATAATAAATCTAAACTGGCCCAATGAAAAAATAAATAATAATAAAATTGTGTTATTCATCTAACTTATTTGCACTAGTCTTATTTCAGATCAAAGTGAGAGTCATTAGGCTGCAAATGGCTGTCGTTTACAGTCACAGTAGTTTCTCCTTTTTCCTCCTCACACACAGGTGTGGAGCTGACAGGAAACAGCTGAAGTGAAATAATATTTAATCTTTTATTTGCCTTTTATTTTGACAACACATTATGTTACCATAGTATAATAAAAGCTAACCAACAGGTTTTACACCGAATCAACTTCCTTCTAGCTTCTTAGATAAGTTCCCTGACTGAACACGATGAGAGTGAAAGTAAAGGAGTTAGCAAGAGAGAAAGCATCGACTTCGTGTGCTCACTCTGACCACAGTTTACAGCTAAGAAAAAAAATTTGCAAACATATAGGGCAGAAGCTATTGGTGTAGCTACAGTGAAATGCCTCCAAACTGCTAACTGCTGTTAGCTTCCTCCATCCTATATTACCTCTGCAGCTAGCTGCTGCTGTCTTGTGGCAAAGTAAACACAGAACAACAGAGAACTGAACTGAATGGATCACACCATGGATCGGCTCATTGTCACCGATATCCGATCCAGCTTTTTGGGTCAGTATCAGACCGATACCCAATCCAGATATTGGATGGGCGCATCCCTCGTCATAATTAAATGAGCTGTGTAGCCTATACAATTTCTATTAGGCAATTGTAGCTTCTCAATTGTTTTTTTTTTTTTTTTTTTTTTTTTTTTTTTCACCACTC
>VUQI01007551.1:15642-30829 GCA_015106735.1 Paratilapia polleni | reverse complement strand
GAATTTTTCCATTCATGCAAGTAAATAACTGTAATTTGGCATCTTAATCAACAAATAATAATGTGCTTTACTATTTTTTTCTGCTTTTTTGTAAAACAGAAAATTCGAAAATTCATGGATAACAACGATTATATTTTAGCATTAAAAATATCATTTTGAATAAAGAACTTGCGCATACTGGTGGATTAACCATTACAGAAACATAAAAAATGGTTTTGGTAATTACCAATACTGTTAATTTAGGGCAGCTGTGGCGTAAACCTTACATTGGGTGGTGGTCTAATAAATTTGTTAAGCACTATATATATATATTGGCATGTAGACTGTTTGTTAAACACTTAACAAAATATGCTAATGATTAGCAGGAACGATAACCACAGTCAGCATCTTAGTTTAAGATGTTATCATGTTAACATTTGCTAATTACCATTAAATACAAAAATCTGTTTGTTTAGAATGTGAGTAGCTTTGAAGATCAGAAATCTGGACAGTTTTAAATTACCTGGCAGATATGGTCTCCATGCAGATTCGGGGGAAAAAACTTGTAGTAGACTTGGCGATGTAGTAGATTTTAAGATTTTTGTTTATTGGTCATGGTTTTTAAATATTTGAACACTAATTACATTACAGAAAAATCAAATAATTTATGTCTTTTTTTTAGTCTTTTTACTGGTGCCTGGTAGGATGTAAAGCACCTCTCCCACCAGAAGGTGGTGGAAATGTATCTACAAGCTATTTTCTATCACCATTAAACAACAGAAATAGAAGAAGAACCTGGTACAAACTACAAGACATCTGACCAGTAAAACTGTTGGTACTGTGAAATTTGATGGAGCTGTACGAACAGAAGAAACATACAAAGCCAACAATTATTACACCTTACCAGGTAAACCTAACATGTCACAATCCTGCTACAACTGCACAGACATTTGAGGGCAGTTTGGGGTAGTCTTCAAAGAACAGTCTGGTAATTCAGAGTGAATGTCAAATAGTATTTTGCTTGAAATGCCTGTCCCTAGCAAAAACCTCATCCTTTGTAAATTTAAAGAGAATACATAAAGTAATTAGAATCTTGAAAGTCTTCTTATAGCTTCCAATTCATAAGTTGTTGAGATATATGGTGAACAAACTGACTGCAAGCAACCACTGCTATCCTGAGCCACACCTCCACCATGGCTAAAAATATCAATCCTCTCTGGTCAACAAAATATGTTACGAAATCCCTATTTTGAAACTGCAACAGTATCTTCAGTGTTTCATTACTGCACTGTACTGTTTTGTAATGGTTGACCCACACAGCTATTATCAGTTTTAGAGGTTTTGTGTGACCCTGTCTGTATATGAAGTGACTCCACAATGAGTTGTATTCATTAGAAGGACTGCTATATGCTGCTGCATCTTCCTTTACTAATAGTGCTTTACAAAATACCAATTAAAATGGCATTCCATCTGACAGCAGTGTAACACTGAAGGCTTCCATCTGTACCAAGTGAACAGATTCCACTTTAAGAGGTGAGGGGCTTTTGCTGTCGGTCATTAATACTGCATAGACTCCAGCATGGAGCCTCTACTGATGAAGTCACCCCTAACATTCATATTTACACTGAGTGGGGTAATTAATTCTAAAGACCCATCTGCCCTTTTGCTTGTTTAAATATTTATACAGCAGTCAGTAGTTTTTTTTCACCTACTATTTATTCCCATCCACTGTCGCTGGTTCTGCCTGCCTCTGTCAGGAAACAGCTCCCATATATGGCAGACAAATTGATTTAATTCTCTGGAATAATTCATTGTTGTTAATGAACAGAGAAGTAGCCAAAGGAAGCTCATCGATCAGCTTGTCAAACAATATTCTGCAACCAAAAACAAGCTGCAAATATCAAGAGCTGTAAAATGAAATCATGCTGGCAGTGACAGTAACCAATAGTAATATCATTGTACACATTCTTGACTAATGGATGTGTTTGTTTTTGTGACTGATTCATTTTCAGCCTGAATGCCGTGAGTCAAAGTTTCAGAACTGTCACATGGCTCTCAATTCTGAAAGTAAGAATCAAAACCTTCCCTCCTCTGTTTCGTTTTATTTATCCGTTTCTGACAGCTCTCAGCGTAACAACAGCAATAGATACACTTCAGTCATTTGTTGCCATGGTAACTGCTGCCAGCATGAGCATCGGCTCTTGTGCAGTCAAGAGTCTTTAAAGGGCTAGCTCGCAGACATGGGCTTGGAAGTTGGAAAATGACAGTCTAGAGAAGACTGTTTGGATGCAGTCTGACAAAAAATATTAATATCTCCTTTCATTGTGTACATGCTGAAATTTTATGTCAACTTTTTTTTGCTTGGACAGCTGACGATCCATTATAGCACCTGAAGACATTTTACAAAAATATTTATATAAACAAAGTATAGGTAAACTATAATGTACATAATCTGACCCTGTCTATCCCTTACTGCAGCTTAGTTAGTAGTTTATAATCATGCAAAGCTTCCTGGAAAAATTTCAACACATACTCGTACCTAAACAACATAATAGGCCAGTATCCAATAACTCCAACACTGACTGAACATTGACTAACAAGCACAACATTAAAACAACTAATGGGTGAAGTGAATAACATTGATTATCTCATTACAAGGCAATAATCTTCTGGGAAACCTTGGGTCCTGGATTTCATGGGGGTGCTGCAGAGCAAGCACACCTCCCCATGACAGCAACAATGTCCAACGACAGTGGCCTGCTCCAACAGAACAATGCATCTCAGAATACCCCAGAGTGGCTCAAAGAACATAATAAAGAGCCTAAACTAGGAAGTGTTAAGTTTGAGAGGATCCACTTCCAGCATCCCAGTCCTAACACATTGTCTTCATCTTAGGGGGACCAACACATTATTAGGCATGTGGTTTTAATGATATCCCTGATCAGGTTTATGAGTGTATGCAGAAACAACTCAGGAATGTTTTCACATTTGCATTGCTAGCACCTCTAGGGCAGTGTAAAGACTGACAACCCTGCATTCAGAGGCAGAGGGTCTGCAAGTGGCACAAATCAAAAACAAGACACAGCCATGAGACCTGAGTTTGTATCCTGTGTGGGCGCACTGTTTTTAGATGCAGTTTACTTATTCAGTCACTATGTGGTCAATTTAGGTACCCGAGCTAATTGGAAAGATTTAGGAAAATTAGTATGTATTTTTTGGATGCTCAATAACATAGACTAGTGTCGTGCTTTCATGTTTGAGCAAGGGGATCTTGCAGAGTCTGGCCTAATTCGCAGCATGTGATCTGACGAGTGGTTCACTCTGTCATGCCGATACACTTCACTTCAGCACAATACAAGCAACACAGAAAAGACACCCCAATAAGCTCCTGTTTACAAGGGCACACACACACACACACACACACACACACACACAAACACACTTTGACTTAGGCCTGCATGAAGGTAACTGAAATTGCTGCTTCAGAGGCAAACAGGAGAATGATTACTTACTTATGCTGTGTGTTTTGTATCATGAACCTCTCTGCAGGGTCATATTCGAGCATCCTTGAACTATGGAAAGAGGACACTGTTTTGGTTTCATTTCTGGACAACAACACACTTCAGGTGCTCTTTTAAGAAGTTTCCACAAAGCATTATATTTTTAGCAATACTGAACAGCATAAAGATGAAATATTTGTTTTTTGTTTGTTTTGTTTTTTCTGTGTTTTCTATTATAGCAGAAAATGTATTTCATAATGTACTGGCATATTGCCCACTTATGTTGGAAAACCAAGATATGTGAGACTGAAGCCTTCACATTAAGCCTGTGAACAGTTATGACTCATATCTTGCACCTAGTGATTACATTGATGGAAGTAAAAATATTCACAACTAAAATTAAACATATTCCTGATGCATACTGAAATATCATTTAAATTTCCAAAAGTTCTTTATGCTATATTGTGTCTGACCATCTCCAGATGACTGGATCCTACACACAGGAGGTATTGACTCCTGATTTGTGTTTGATCACCTGGGACTGATTAAAAGGGAGGATGTTAAGAAGGTCAGAGAGCAATCTAGCTCACAGCTGAGCTCCAGTCCGCTGCTTTCCTAATCTTTGCAAAGAGCTATGAATGTTAGTCTTTCAAAAGGCCCAAAACAATAACTAATAATAACTGTTAGCAATAACTGAGAAGCACCCTATGTGATGGTAGAATTTGGTATTGTGCATCATGTCAACAGTGTTGTCCTTTTGAAAGGAGCAGGAAAATCACTTCTGGTGAAGCTCAGAATATTATTAAGACTGTTGATGTGCTTTTTCTATCAATTCCATTAAGTGTCTTTTCATCAGTACTAGGAAACAACTGGTTCCTTTTTTTTTAATTATTTGTCGTCCCTGTTTTTCTTTCCTAATGCACTTCCTGTGTTTGGTATACATCGGAATGAGTTTTAAGACTTTAGCACTCTCCACATTGCATAATTCTTCGCCAGCAATGCAGGAAGTGACTACAATAAGTGGCGGCTGGCTGCCTACAGTAACTGAGTCATATTGAGTTGAATGCCAATTAGCTGGACTGAATGAGGCAGCTTTAAATGAGGTCTGACAAACACTGTTTGTATAAGTGAGTTCTCAGTGCAGCATAAGGCAACTTGAAGTGTAAAGACAGCAGATGGTTGGTAGCACATCGGCTGCAATCACAAGACAAGCAGGGTATGTAGATGAGTACAGTTGCGCTATAGCCGTGATCGGGATACATTTGGAATTTGACATCTGTAGTGCAAAAATTTACTTTGAAAGAAATTTTTTCAAATAAAAAAAGTTAAATTCTGTTTTTCAGTCTTTTATTTTATTTACGTGAAGTTATTTGATACAGCAGGGTTTGAGTGATATGGTGTAAAAATCTATGCTTTAAACTCTGTTCCACTGTTCAGCTACATTTTCCCTCATTTAGACAGCATACCTGGTATTGTTTCACACAATATGGAGAAAATAAAAAACAAGATCAATCTCAATCAAGGGTAATATCTGATCAGCTGCAAATTCAGAAATCCTCCTATAATTAAAATACATTGGGAATTATTGATATGCAGTTATAAAGTAATTACATGCGAAGAGACTTGATGAACAGGAAACTTTTTCTCAGAAAAATATCTGTTATTCCCTGCATCGTCCCCACATAACACTGTTGAGGAAATTAACAGCTGACATATTACAATGTTCTTACTAAAACTACTGCACGAGACAATCTAAGTTCTAGTAATCCTCCATAAAACGGCACTTACTTTCATCACAGCATGACAATTATTTGACAGAAATCATATTGGTTGCCCAATATGTTGGATATATTGAGGGTAATACACTGACTAAATTCAGTATCAGTGCACAATTACCATTAGATGAAGACAGTGGAAAATACACTTGGAAATTTTTTAAATAAATATTCAGCTAAGACATTCTTCAAAAAAAAAAAGTTTTTAAATAACAGAGCTCTCTGAAATGTGAAGTCAGGGACATAAAAGTCTGTTTTACAAGCTTTTGTAGGTCCTCATGAATACAGGAGCATGTGACAACTATGGGGGGGATAAACACTGGGGGTTATTTCAGCCCAGAGGAGAAGAGCAGAGAGATCCGGAGCTGCACAGAGTTAGAGCTAAACAACAGCCACTCTGACACCGAGGGAGATCCTTAGTCACGACTGCATCAGTGGCCTGCGCTTGCAGAGTGAGAGGGCAAAGAGAGGACTCAAGTGAGTGGAAAAGGTGACATGAGGGAAGAGGGGAAGCAAGGTGGGAGGGCTGGTGGAGTCGGGAAGGAGAAAGGTGAAAAGGGAGCGAGTGCTGTTTATATGAGCAGCGCGTGCACCAACATTAACCCACCCCATTAATGAAACGCTGGAGGGACTTCTCATGGACAACACTAAACACAGGAAGGAAGCAGAGAAGGAGAGGGGTGAGGTGGAAGAGGAGGAGGAAAGTTGCATGCAGAGGGACAGAGGGGGTGATTCTATCCGGCCTTGTCACTTTTCCTGCCCTCATTGCCGGTTCAATCAGTAACACACATTAGGAGTAAATTGAGTGGATAGATGATGCAGCTGCTTTCAGCCAGTCTGGGGCAGACGGAGCAATTACTACTGTTGGGCCGTGTTTAGCTGTGTGACGTACACACCAATACTGTATGACTTAAGATAGGGCAGTGGGTGGATGGAAGTGTTGTGGGTGCATTTCTTTTTACTCAACTGATTTGATATCTGTAATGATAAGAAATAAAATGAGAGCTTACATTCATGCACACAAGAAAGTTATATTCTCAATGAGTCAAGAGTGCAAGTCCTTTCACCTGTAAAATGGTACAATGGATAAGATGAGATGTAGCTCACACACCAGCCACAAAATAATGTCACTGAAGGACAAATTGTGAATTTGATGGAAAAATATACAATATAAAGACACAAGCACTGTGTTTTTACTGCTCTAACAAGTGAAAATTCGGGGCAAAACGTGAAAATCTCAGTCACCAATCAGCTTCACATGTTCCAACCAGTTCAGCTCCTAATAATGACTGACACTTAAATGTCAGCCGTCATTCCTCAGGCCAGGAACTGATCTGCAACTGTATCAATGAGAAGATAAGCTGTATGCATGTGGAAGTTAACAAGGAAGCCAATATATTTAATTTAAGACTGCTTTAATTTCCAAAAATTACAGCCTAACGGCCATTTTAATAGATGAGGATGAATGGTGAATGGTAGAGGCTTAAGAAACACTGGCTGAGGCTGGAAGTTTAAGACACATGTAAGAAGCGCCCTCATGTGGTCATTTTTTTTTTTAATCAATTGCGCCTATATAGCACTGACTCTTAAGTAATAGCCTCATTTTATGGTATACATACACATAATAAATAACATATGGTCCCAGTGTCACCCACAACTTGCAAAAGCATTTCAGCAGATATCAGGTCAAGCCCTATGCTGTATGGAACAAGCTTAAAGGTAAGAGGCAAACAGGTCAAATTTAACACTACTAGTTAGTCAAACTTGTAAAAAAGATAAATTAAATACTTCCTCTTCATATATACTTAGCCATAATCATTAAAAATAATCATTTTGGAGGTTAGCTGTAAGTTTACTAGCATAAGATAACCAAAGTAAATGTCATATTGCTGTGTTAGCTAAAGGTTTTAGCCACCAGTGCAGCTAACTTTAATTTAGTCACCATTAGCTAAACAAACTTAATTATTCTTATTAAAAGCTACCCCATAGCTACTCTATATGGAATTAGTTGCAGTTAAAAGTCTTTTGAGAATTTTTTTTTCAGTTTTTTAAGAATGTAACATTATTAATATATTCTTTAATACATAAAATAATTTTCCAAATATGGGAAAATAAATAAAGTATTTCTTTAATTGTCTTAGTTTACTGTAACAGTTAGCTAAATTTTATTGAGCAACTAATGCTCTAGCATCAAACATGGAAATTGTTGCTTGTAACTTTTTAACTTAACTTCAGTTACTTCAAGTTGAAACCTCTTATGCTAATGTTCCGTTAAGACAGTAAAAAAACAAAAGGTTTAGCAAAACAAAACTGTGCATAGAGTAATAATTAACAAATCACTTGCCTTGTTCTGTCATCTGAAGCTGTTATTTCTTCAGTTATTTGTGTTTGGGGTCTTTAGTTCATAGTTCTAGGTTCTAGCCCTTAAAATCCTGAGACCTGAGCTCTTGTTTGGGGTTTTAGTTTCTCCTAGCTATTTGTGATTAGTTGGCCCTGATAAGTATATAAACTAAACTTCCTCTTTGAACAGGAAGTATGTTCTCATATGGGGACAATGGGTTTATTTTACAGCATAACACAATAAAGTCAACATTCCTTAATAAAGTATAAAACACTATTGAGCAGAATTAAGTAGAAGGTGCAGAAAAACCAAAATGTAATGTCTCTATATGAGGACACAGGATTTCAGGAGGTTAAGTTTGTGGTCCTATAATTAGCAGACAACTGCTAAATATAGGACCATCCTCCTATCATATACACAATATACACTTACAGTCACATTCTTAGGTACACCTGTTCAACTGCTTGTTAACGTGAATATCTAATCAGCCAATCACATGGCAGCAACTCCATGCATTTAGGCATGTAGACATGGTCAAGACAACCTGCTGAAGTTCAAAGCGAGCAACAGAATGGGGAAGAAAGGTGATTTAAGTGACTTTGAAGGTGGCATGGTTGTTGGTGCAAGGTTGGTTGGACTCGTCCCAGTATTTCAGAAACTGCTGATCTGCTGGGATTTTCCTGCAAAACCATCTCTAGGGTTTACAGAGGATGGTCAGAAAAAGAGCAAATATCAAGTGAGCAGCAGTTCTCTGTGTGAACATGCCTTATTGATGCCAGAGGTCAGCTTCAAGCTGATAGGAAGGCAAAAAAAGAACTCAGTCGACCACTTGTTACATCCAAGGTATGCAGAAGAGCATCTCTGACTGTGCAACACTTGAAGCAGATGGGCTACAGCAGCAGAAGACCACACCAAGTGCCACTCTTTTTAGCTAAGAACTGGAAACTGAGGCTACAACTCACACAGGCTCACCAAAATTAGGCAGTGGAAGATTAGAAAAATGTGGCTTGGTCTGATGAGTCTTGATTTCTGCTGTGACATTTAGATGGCAGGGTCAGAATTTGGCGTAAACAACATGAAAGCATGGATCCATCCTGCCATGCATCAACAGCTCAGGCTGGTGGAGGTGTAATGGTGTGGGGGATTTCTTGGCACACTCTGGGCCCCTTAATACCAATTGAGCATCATTTAAATGCCACAGCCTACTTGAGTATTGTTGCTGACCATGTCCATCCCTTTATGATTACGGTATACCCATCCTCTGATGGCTACTTCTAGCAGGAGAATGTGCCATGTCATAAAGCTCAAATCATCTCAAACTGGTTTCTTGAACATGACAGTGAGTTCACTGTACTCAGATGACCTACACGGTCGTCACCCGATCTCAGTCCAATAGAGCACCTTTTAGATGTGGTGAAACAGGAGATTTGTATCATGGATGTGCATTCAACAAATCTGCAGCAACTGCGTAAGGCTATCATGTCAATATGGAGCAAAAAGTCTGAGGATTTTTTCCAGCACCTTGTTGAATCTATGCCATGAAGAACTAAGGTAGTTCTGAAAAGAAAATGAGCTCCAACGAGGTACCAGCAAGATGCACCTAACAAAGTGTCTGGTGAGTGCATATCACTAGTTAAAGGCATATGAGGTAAACAAACCCAAACTATTTTATTGATATCTATGCCAAACTACTCCACTAGATGGCAGTGGTGTGTTTTTGCCTTTTCTGTGTTCTACAGAATAATGTGCAGTATGGCACTGAACCCCACACCTGCCCTGTCAGCGATGTGCTCACTTTATTTCACATTGGAAACAGTCTACAATGAGTTTCTTCAATTTCATGGTACCCCACAGAGCCCTACTACTTGAAAAAGACTTGTATCCCCCAAAGATGGGACACAGTAAGCTGCACCCTAATAAAAATCATACAGCGGGTGCTCCAAAGTTCCCACCATGCTGTATCCATTGTATTGCTCAGCAGTGATGATCCAAACCATATGAGGAGCTGAGTGGAACTGTAGAAACCCAATGAAGAGGCAGGCCACCCACAACCATTACTTAACTGCACTCTTTTCGTCTTTCCTCCCCTCCTAGGTCAGGCAGCATTCCTTCGTTGCCCTGGGGAACTCCGTTGAAGAAGCCAACATCATTCACGAAGACTTGGATACTACAGCATATGCTACCTTCATTTCCCCCTCAACCATCAAAAGGGAACATTAAAAATAAAGCTGTGACAGACAGATGGGGAGACTCACATAACTTTGTCATTACCTCTAAGTGTCAGGGGGTGAATGAGTGCAGGAAAGGAGGAAAGCAGTGCAGATGTTCTGATCTAACACAATATTAATACAGATTAGCCTCTAGTCACCCATAGTGTAGCATTTCTGAAGACTGGGGGGTGTTAAATGAAGGTTGTTGCCCCTACGGTTGACAGATATTGTATATATGTCCACATTTCTATTTAGTGTTTTCAGTCTCGCTGCTTGTGGTTGTCTGTGTTTGGTCATAGATTAATAATGAAAGGGCAGACATGTATGTCATATTTTTGTTTACTAAACTTGATATATTGCCCAAGGGCAGACCACCTTCACTCCCACTCTTCCCTTCGTCTCTCAGTATTATTCTAACCGCAGTTGTAGAGTGAAACATAAGCATTCATTGATAAACCCCAGACAGTAAACAAAATGAAGAATGACAATGTTGGCGAAGCAAATTGCTTTATTTATTCAAATTCTCTAGATGTATATAATTCTAGGCATTTGATAATAATTTGATTTTGCTATTAGCATAACCTTAAAAGTTAGCCGCTTTGTTGTGGGGAACTTTTTCCTCCTGCTGGATTTACACTACAAAAAGAACAATTTAGGGTCACTTCAAAAGATTGCTTCAAAAGAATAATGAGATAAGAAATATGTATGTCATTTCAGTGGGCCACCTCCCAAAACCACATAGAGCAGTCGTTAGACAGAAAAAGGATCAAATAGTATGCGATTTGTGAGGAGAATGAGTATCTCAGCATTATGCCACTTTAAAGACTGAGATGACACAATACAGAGCAAAAACATGTTGGACCCCAACAGGCAGCAAAAAGGTACATAAGGAAAGTCTACCATCTTTAGGAAAACTTCATTTAATGTTCAAAAATGAAAGGCTATTTAAAAAAAAACAACCCTAAAATCTGTTTCAGGACTTAATTAGCCTTTAATTAGTGTGGTGTGAAAATGTTTTGTGAGGTCATATAAGTGCCCTGCGTCTAACGCTGTAGGGCATGGATCATTTCCCGACTCTGGAAATTGAGTCAGAGTCAAACTGTGTCCTGCCCTGGCTTATTACTGGCTGAGAGGATCGCCCATCCCAGCAGCATAATTCCATCTGGGCTAAATATTTATACAGAGGGGGAACGACATCACTTATCCACAACACATTCATTCACATAAGGGAGAGCTACTTGCAAAGTTAACTTAGAGTGATCTACTCTGTTTGCAAGAGGAACATCACCTCTTCTTCTAGATATTTGCTGAGACAACTTTTTTGGGGGGGGAAAGTTTTAAACTAACTTAGAGTACACCATGAGTGTTCTGATTTCTGTTTTGGGAGTGATTCTCACTTTCTGTCAGATTGGGAGGAATCCCGTCAGCGGTGAGTAGATGTTTTCCTTTTTTTCATATTTTGAAAAGGTTTGATAATAATGTGTTATGCTTTTAACGTAATGGCATAAGTCCTGTTGTAATTATCATCATGAAGAAGAATTTTTTCCTGAATTCATATTTATGTACTACCTTTACATCAGCATTTTGAAATTTGTGTGTCCACATGTGTTAAATAATTTTCTACTGTTTGTATGTAAACTTTTAAAGTCTGGCTGACAATTTAATCATAGTAACATAATATACTTCTTATGTGTTTTTGTAATATTTATAGATAATTATTCCTATAATAATTAACCTCTGTTATGGCATGGTCTCTAGCTGGGATGTGCTGGCTGCAGCAAAGTCAAGATCAAAGGTGCGACATGGTGCTGATGAGAGGGGTGACCAGGGAGGAGTGCTGTGCCGGGGGCCGTCTGGACACGGCGTGGTCCAACACCAGCCTGTCCATGAATGAGGTCAGCCTGCTGGGCTTTCTGGGTATTGTCTCCTGTAAACCATGCAAAGGTAAACAAACAAACCATTAAGAAAGTAATGAGTTGCATCTGCCAAGTATAAGGAGCTAGTTACATGTATTGCTTTGATTAGTCACTGCAATTAACTTAAGAAACACAGCATAATTCTTAACAGTCATATTCTGGATAAACATTGTGAAAATATTTACTGGGCTTGGTCTGCTACTGTAATTGTCTTGAGGTAAGTATAATGAGTCGTCGCTATTAGCCTAGATATAATTTGCAGACTTAAAACACAACTTAAATGTTACAGGGTCTTGATTGATAAATTGGCTGTTCTGTTGCATAATGTAATCATTGTGTCTCATGGAGAGAGTTTGTGAAGATCCATTTGAGTCATTTGTGAATCATGATATTTACACAATGAGTTCCCGATGCAGCTTTCTAACAAATTGCAGACACAGATCAAGGAGAGGCATTGTACAAAACTCCAGCTGTCCTGAGAAGCTTCCTCCCCTGGAATCTCCACAGGGTTCATTCAGGTTCACTTGCAGATAAATTCTGTTTTCATAAGCAGAACTTACATGTGACCAAGACGACTTCTTTCTTCCACGTTTAATAAGTTGCACTAAAAAAAACTAGCTACTGGCATTTTTAGGAAATCACACCCAGCTGTAGCCCCTTGTTTTTCTTGCTTTGTCACATGGCTCACCATGGAGAAATTGAGATGAGGATTCTGTTTAGATACATTTGAAATAAGCAGAAAGAACACAGTCAAAGCTTTGCCTCTCACATAAAGGTAAACAATTGTACCTCATGGAAAATGAGGGAGACTGGTTCAATCAGAACATCCATTCTTGTTCCTTCTACTTTCCTATATTCACTGCATGTTAAGTTTTTCCAGAGCTAGTTAAAATACAAGCCCTGTCTTCTTCCACAAAGAAGAAAAAGTTTTCCTCCATTCTGAAGTTTGCCCAGATACCTAGGAATCATAATGTGCAACACTGTTTTGATAGTTGGGATTTCTGTAGGAATAAAACATAAATATCATCAGCCGTGTTAACCATCATGTCAAGTTAATTAAAATAAAAAAGGTTGTTATTTCAGAGAAATTTGCCAACATCATCACCAGGCAATAGCCTGTTTTTGGACATCACCTTAGTGGAATATGTAGAGGAGATAGAGAGAAAGTGTATACACAGCAAGAGAGAAATTGAGAGATGGAAGCTGAATTGGATCAAACAGAGAAACAGACCAGGGGAGTCAGGGAATGAAAACACAGCTCTGAAATAAAACAGGATATTAAAGTACTGTTGGAGACAGGAAATAAGTTTCTGATTGTTTACAGAATCCTCGGGACTCAGAGCTGATGAGGTATCATCTCCAAAGACTCAGAAAGGTCCTGGGAAGAGACCTGTGTGCATTGTCTAATGTTGATTCTGCACTAGGATTACAGTTCCTCCTGTGCTTTGACATTATGAGGTGTCAGAAGAGCCCGGAGCTTCCTCGTTTGTCAGCCTGTAAACTTCTCTGACAGCTTTTTGAACTCGTTCCTCACAGCCTCTCATCCCTCTGCAGGAGCTCTGCCCAGTCTGTGTGCAGCCATACACATAGATCTGTTATGAAAACACGCCAGCCTCACATTCCATCAGGCGAGACACCTCTGTGTGTAACGGTCAATAAAGAGATGTGATTATTGTAAATATTGTGCAAGGTGGGAATTGTGTTATGATCTGGGAAAAAAAACATGTTTCCAGCTTGTTTTGTATGAAAACGCTAGTGAATCACCTGATGTCTGCAGACTTGTTAATACAGTAACATTACACTGTGCTTTTGCAGAGACATGTGAGGGAGTCAAATGCAGTCCCGGGAAAGTTTGCAAGATGAAGACAGGAAGGCCTCAGTGTGTGTGCTCTCCAGACTGCTCTCACATTTCCCGGAAGCATGCTGTGTGCGGCAGCGATGGGAAGTCATATAAGGATGAGTGTTCTCTGCTTATGGCGCGCTGTATGGGACACCCAGACCTTGAGGTCATGTACCACGGAGAGTGCAAAAGTAAG
Source organism: Paratilapia polleni (assembly GCA_015106735.1). Classification (NCBI taxonomy): domain Eukaryota; kingdom Metazoa; phylum Chordata; class Actinopteri; order Cichliformes; family Cichlidae; genus Paratilapia; species Paratilapia polleni. The sequence continues at coordinate 17,072 of VUQI01007551.1, read as the reverse complement.
TCATCGAGTTCATGCTTCCCGCAAGCTGAGCTGTTTGGCTCATAAGTATTCGGATTCGGTTGCGCTAATGCCTTCTTTATGCTTTTTACAGAGTCATGCTCCAATGTCGTGTGTCCAGGAACTCACACTTGTGTGACCGACCAGACTAACAGTGCTCACTGTGTTATGTGCCGCACTGCACCATGCCCAATCCCCATGCCATCTGAGCAGCATATCTGTGGCAATGACAACATTACTTACCCGAGCGCCTGCCACCTCCGCAGGGCCACCTGCTTCCTCGGCCGCTCCATAGGAGTCCGCCACTATGGCCACTGCAACAGTAAGACTACATAAACCCCTGCCAGCGTCTCTCTTTTTACCTGTCTTCACATTGCTTTAGTATTATTAGTTACAGTAAAGTCAACTGCGACTCTTTTTTTGGTGCAGATCCGCCTCGGAAACCTCACATCTCGGAAGGCAGTGAGGAAAACGCAGTCTAGATGGATGATTCCTGACACAGCCCTCTTACAGGATATGAGCTGATCGAAAAACATTTTGCTCCACTAGCTTCCCATGATGAACTTATTTTTGACAATCACTACCCCTCCCCCTTGTCCACATATTAATGATAGATGTGATATGAAACACCTCTGTTGGAAGTCACACATCGGTGTAAAAAAAAAATTTTGTTAACCTTGTTTTAGTTTGGGAAGTGGAGGGAGATGAATGCATTTGTCATGAGACAGAGATATATCTCATGAGCTCTTTGGGAGATGTGTGCATATTGTAAATAGAATACCAATACTATTTATTGGAGAAGGTATTAAAACTCTATTTATGTTCTTTAGCCCAGTAAAAAAAAAAATCATATATCCTTGGAAAGCTCATGCAACAACTGTATTTATTGTTTTGTTTTTGGTTTTTTTTATTGTATATATACAGTCACTGGCATTCGCATTTTACAATTTTTTACAGTTTTAAAGTCTCCATTCCCCACAAGCAAACAGTTTCCCTCAAGCTAATGGAAGCCAATGCTAATTTGTTTGGAAAGCTGATACTATTTTGTAGTCTGTCAATGTGGTTTCAATTCACCACAAACAAGAGCAGGACAACTACAGTTCTACTGCATGTACTTCAGTTAGGGTGGTAAGGATAGGGTTCAGTCTAAACAAACCTGTATAGTCTCTCTCCCCCCACATATGTTTACTCTGAATCCTAGGCCAAACTCTTGGCCACCCGCTGATCACCAAAATTAACAGTTTTGTTGTGTTTCTAGGAGTCTCAGAAGACTGTTGGTACAACCCCAAGCCCTCTACAGTACCTCCTCTGTTGAATGCTTGGCTTTGTTTTGTAAAATATTTTTTTGTACGTCATGCAAGTTTGTTCTGATGCTGTTTTGCTGCTTTGATTTGATTTGATTTTTTTTTTTTTTTTTTTTTTATTTTATGGGC
>VUQI01007551.1:5486-15622 GCA_015106735.1 Paratilapia polleni | reverse complement strand
TAACTTACTGGACAGACAAATGTAATTAGCACCGCCTGACTTAAAGGAAAATTAAATTTGTCTGGGAATGAACCGCAATTTGGGCCAATTGAAAATACCTGATTATACTGCCATCAGAGTCAATCTGCCGTAAACCTGCACACATCTACACAAGTACCCGATTCCAAGTGGTCAAGTGATCCAACTTAACATTTTAAACTCAAAGCAGATGTCTGAATACTTTAAACAGTCTTAATAGTGTAGTTTGGAACATGTTAAATTTACTTCTGTAAATAACAGTCTTGTGTGTACCTACTTGTGTACCTACTGTGAAATTTGAATGATAAATGCATCAACATATTTTTGTATTTTTGTACTGCCGTTGTAAAACAACATAAAGCTTCACATGTGTCACAGCGTGTCTTCTTTTAGAAATCAGAATACTTGATTTTTGGCCCCAGAAGGCACTTCTGCCTTTTTATCTCAGTTCCTTATGCTATATTGTCTCAGTTGTAATTTAATAACAACACACAGTACTTTGCAAATGTGAAATAGTGTCTGACATGCATTTGATGATATATAATTTTGTCTTAACTGTGTCACAGTCTTAATCATAGTCACTTCCAGCCAAATGAGATCATGCTTGCACCCTAAAGGGAACTCATCAGCTCTTCTCTGACATTGGTGGATCAGGCTCCAGCAGCCAGACAGACACTGCCAGTTTATGTATGCAGTGGTTAGACCTTGTCTCCTGTGCGTGCAGTGGCCGAGTCGCCTTTCTGACATGCCTCTCAAGGGCTCATGCTAGAGGCAACAGAGAATCAAATCCAGACTGGCTAGCTTTCCTCATGTCTCCTCAGGGATATCCCCCTGCTCTAGATCAGGCGGGACAGGTCAGGGGGATGAAGGGTGAAGGAGCTCAGGATTGAATGTTTCGAAGTGTTGAGGCCTGGGTACTGACTCACTTTCCTGTGTAAAGTACCTCCCTTGTTTTTCTGTCTCTAGCCTCCCTCCTCTGGATCCTGCACTCCGCCATGCAGCAGCATCTGGTTCAACTTTAGGCAGATGTTTATACTCCTGTCCAAGTACCCTTTTATTACACTGGGAATGGAATTAGATGTTTTGTTAGTCCAAACAGGGCAAATAATAATGCCACAGAGGAGCAGTTGTCGTGCCCACTCATAAAATGCATTTTTTTTTTCAGAAATGTAAATTTTAATGTTAATATATTATGTTTAAAAAGTCATTATCTGAGAATTTTAGCTGAGAAAGTTTGACTCCAGCATTGCTGTATACACATATTGGTCACCTTTTGTCATCAGGCATACAGGCATGATCTCAGTGTGGGCCACTAGATTTCTCTGGACAGAGGAGGATGAAGTGTAGCTATCAAGCCAATTTAGTTTTTCATCATAAAAGACGAACAACATGGCCAAAGTTTTAAAAATTGAGGTCGGCATATATGAAGTCATATTATAATCCAAATCCTCTGGCTTCAGACTGACCTAAATGCTCTGTTTGTGACGGGTTTTTTCTATTCCCAGCTCTGTATGATGTCAAAAATGAGACGATATCTTAATATGGTCATCTCAGGTGAAAAATTCTGCCTTCTGCTTGTGAAGAGCAGCCAATCAGAAGAAAGTTGGAGAGGAGCTGAAATGGCTTGTTTTAGACTGAAGGCTGTGCAAAGGCCCTGTATAAAATGAATTAGGATTATTTCCATCTGTGAATCATGCAAAGCATCTCTGTTATAGTCCAAGATTAAAGATATGGAGATGGAAATTAGCAAAATAGGTGCCCTTTAAGATTAATATATAGAAAATGTATTCTATGTTGTGTCTTTGCCTACCTAAACTACTTACTCTAACATGTTTGTGCAACAACTATTCAAAGCCAAAAATTCCCACACCTTCATCATCTATAAATTTTTGTGTGACCCACACAATAAACTTACTAAACCAGTGTTTTTTGTTTAAATTATGGCAGCCCCACAAGAATTTGTAATGAATACCTACTGCAATAAAGAATTTGCCACACTTTGAGGTGCATATGTTGAAATTCCTGTGGTCTCCCAGTAAAATACACAAGTGAAAAATAGGGTGAGACAGCAGTTTTGGTTCATGTGTGGACAAACTATTCTCATAGGTACATTTTGTTTAAAAAAAAAAAAAAATCCCATTTGTTGTTGTCATTATGACTGTGTAATATCTTCACCAGGAACAGCCTGGACATAATTACCACATAGGCCTCCAACTGATGTCGGATATGATGTGCCTCTGTCATACCAGTGGTGGTAATAACATAACCACAGAGTAAACCTATGAGCCATTTCGGAGCAATTCTAATTACATCTAAGACTGAACCTCAGGAATTCTCTGCCCACTTTGCTCCGTATTTCATTCCTTTTACTACATGTTATGGTTTGTGGTGTATCCAAAGAGGTGTTAGCCTTACTTCCACTGGAACATGGGTTTGCGTGTGTGTGTATTTGTATATTTGTGTGTGTGTGTGGGTGTGATTATGGATACATCTCTCCTGTTGAAGCTCACCTGTTATGACCATGGGATAAGTCACACACATTACATCATAGCCTCTGGCTGACTTGTTTACATCCCTCCAAACACATGCGGCTATAATGTGACGCCCACACTGACATTTCAGGGATGCGTCATCATCCTGCTCTGATATGTCAAGTTTCTTTCTCAACGACGTCCACATGGTATCATTTCCTCCAACTTGCCATATTACTTCCAGTAAGTTAACAGCCAACATTTAGATCAGAAATGATGTTGTGATGAAACCCAGTGCTGCGGAGTGTTTTCGGAGACCACCCACTCTCTGGATCGCGCCACTGGATTGTAAACATCTCCATCCCACAGCTGAAACTAATAGATATCAGATCCATCACTCCATCAGACTATATCTGCCTCAGACATTATTTCCCTGAGTTGCTTTGTTACATGGCAAGTCTTTTAATTTTCCATATGTGCACAATAATTTACGTCTGACAATAGTTTATTATACTGACACAATAGCCAGTGCTTCAGCCTTTTAGTTTATGTTCTTACAGATGATGTTTTACGGATTTTTCAGGAGAGCTTTTTACTTTTTATCTCTTATCTGGAGTAATATATTCTTTAAGAGCATATTATTCTCTTACATTCTTTAAGGGCATAATCAGTGGTGACAGGTTGCCTGTCACCACTGGTTATAACTCATGGAACACCAACAGATTTTTGGGGGGGATGTCCAATAAATCAGAATCAGAATCAGAAATACTTTATTAATCCCCTAAGGGAAATTATGTGGTCACAGAAAGACACTAGCTCTCCAAAAAAAACCAAACAAACAAACAAAAAAAAAAACAGCAAAATTTTTCACAAAGTTCTGGGATCACCAAGGCTATTTGCTTTGAGCCATCTGAGGCAACAATGTAAAACTTCCGGCAAGTGTAGCGCAAAGCAGCAGTGTTTTCCAAGTACGGCTCATCAACAACAAATCAGCAGAGTTAGGAAGTTGTGTAAATGCTAATTGTCCCCAATTATTCTTGGTGAATTGTTTCACTTCCTCATCATGACCTCTGGCTTCTCTACAAGCTCTGCGTGTGGTCTGGTCCATATGTAGTACGAATAACAGGGATAAAATGGACAAGGAACACAGAAAGTATACTGTGAGACTCTGTTAAACATAATTGTACAACACTGATCCCTGATGAAATCACAATGGTATTCAAAAAACTATTAAGGGAGTGTCTAGCCACGGTTTTTAAAGTGTTTGGGAACATTTATGCTGGGAAAATTAGGAGATCATTGCTTCTCTGCCTTGGCACTTGACAATGTAAGTGAATTAACTCTGGTTTGAGTTTGTGCTGAAGTATCAAGCCACACAACTGAAAAAAAGTCAATGAAGTGTGATACTGGGGCTATACTACATTCCCAACCTTGACTCAAATTAAGTCCAATTGCGCTGTTTGAGGCTTGGAGAACTACCAGACCATGACCACAGTTTCACATCGGCTTTTCAGGTGGCTCTCTTATAGAAACAAGACAGAAATACCTTTTTTATTAGCCTTGGCCAGATACCTGCTTGTTTATCATGGAAAGTTGGATGGTTATGATGGAAAACTGCTTGAGCATTTATTTGCTGTCACGTGTTACAGCATGCCATGCAAATTCAGCAAAGATGAGAGTGGAAAAGTTGCCTTTGATTGTTCCTGCTCATTATCACCTTCTTTTAGTTGAAAGGCTGTGATAGCCACCAGGACACACCTAATTAAATCACCTGTTAAGAGATCCTTTGTTCGTTGAAGAAGCATGTACCACAAATAGGGTCAGGAGTTCATATGGTATTTATTCCCCCAGAATACTGAGCTGTATATCTTATCAACAAACAGATAGTTGGTTTTAAATGACTGACACCATGTTTAGCAGTAGCTCTAATGTTGCATGATGTGGACCTTTGATGGTATGAGACACACACATATTGCTGATACTGTATGTTTAAGTATTATGACACTCTGTACTCTCATACATACAAATATACAATACCTATATACAACTGTACAATGCATGTAAAAACCATAGACTTTTCTATATAAAGGAAGGATGTATCCACCTTGATTTCACCCACTGGTTTGTGGACTCCCCATTTAAAGCCTTGGGTACAGCATTATGGCTTAGCAAGGTGCATCTACTGTATGGGTGCTATGTGCAGAATCATATACCTTCTAATTAGTACTAAGTATCATACAAATAAAATACTTGAATTTCCATCCATCCATCCATTTTCTTCCGCTTATCCAATTCAGGGTCACTGCTGGGCTGGAGCCTGTCCCAGCTGTCATAGAGCAAGAGGCAGGTTACACCCTGGACAGGACTGTCACAGGGCTACTTGAATTTCACTCACCAGATTTCTTAGATGAACTATGAGTGCAATCAGGCAGCATGCTATGTTATTTCCCACCTAACTGCATTAAAAATGTTCCAAAAGGCATTAGCACCACTAACACAGTCAAGAGATCCAGTTCAGTGGCCTCCATTAGATGAGGTGACGCCTATAGCTGCCCGTGCCAGCATCCACTCGTTACTCAAAGCTATCGTGTCAATTGTCATGAAGAGGAAAATTAGATATAGAAAAATCCTGGTACTTTTTGTACCAGGAAGTAATTAAGAAAAAAAAAAAAAACTATGACGGTATTCTTTAGTGGGGTCTGTGGAGACTGACTTTCTTTTGGAGCCAGCCTCAAGTGGATATTTGATGAACTGTGCTGTTGGATTAATTTCTCAACCCCAGTTTCCCACTTTATCCAACTCATAGCACCACTCATTAAACTGAAACACAGATAAATGGTGTATATTCATACTGTCTCTTTGACAAATATGTTAAACTCCAGGACTTTAAATGATTCCCACCGGGCTCATGTTCACTTCGTAGCAGGTTCAGTGGTTCTGAGGCAGTATCCAGCCACCCATTTTTTTTTTCATATTGCTGGCTCACCATTCATTGTAAACTGTAACTGTTGCTTCTTTCCTTTCAGGATCAATACCCACTTAGACTTGAATACATCCCATTCCTCCTGCAAAATGAGTGACTCAGTGATACCTTCTTTCCAATCACACGGACAAGCCTAAGATTTAAATGTTGAAGTTTATGGAGGAAGTTATTACAATTTTTCCTGTGGTAACACAGATGTCCGCAACCAAACAAATTTATGACAGTTCAATCCAAAGTTTTTTAAGACTTTAAACAGAAAAACAGAAATAAAGATGTAATGGTGGTTCTTGAGGGAAAATCCAGAAGGTATCATCCTCTGGGGACTGTTAATGTTGTATAAAAACAATCCATTTATTAATCATCCGCTGGATTTTGCCAGTTGTATTTTGTATTAAAACAAGTTTACAATAAAAGCACTGAAGTAAACACAAAGAGACACTGATTGAGTGAAAAGTACAAAAAACACACTCTTGATGATCAGGACTGATCACCACAATCTAATGAAACAATTGTTCAGTAAAACCAGCAAAGTCAAACTTTGCTGAAACATCTGCAGTTAGTAACCACAAACACTCCACTACAACAAAGTCACTTGAACCTAAGTAGCTAATTGTACACATATGTTCCTCTAGCAACATCTATATTTTGTTAGCTGCTCAGTGATGCAATCCCAAACACTTATGTACCAATGCTGTACCATGGGATTTTGTTCTGGAACACACGTAGAGTGGAAAAACACTGCAAGGATACCTGCTGTGATTCACATATGATTATATACTGGACATGTGTACATGTTCATGGACACATTAGGTTTATTTTGTTAAAGAGAACTTTGACCATCACTAATGCTGATCTGTGTGTGTGTGTGTGTGTGTGTGTGTGTGTGTGTGTGTGTGTGTGTGTGTGTGAGATGCACAGGTCTTGTGACACATGGACTCAGACAGAGTATGTCTGGAGGAAGAGAGAGTCTTCGATGGGTGGGACTGAAAACAAGTGACGCATGACTAAGAGGCCCAGGAAGTTCCAGCAGGCGGCTGTTATTGCTGAGTGTGTGCATGTGTGTGTGTCTCTCTGTGTGTATTTATGTGTGTATGTTAGTGTGATTCTGGGGCCCAGGGGAACAGTGTGGGGCAATCCTGGCGGGAGTGTCTGGAAAAACTTGATGGAGTGACAAAAGCAGCAGTGTCCCTTGCACCATATCTGTCTGCTGCCTTGGCTGGTCTTTTTTGAGTTCAATAGAAATCAAGCCATAAAAAGTAGGTCAAGAAAGCACCAAATATCGTATTATGCAAGTTTGAATGTATGCATGCTTATGCACATACATTCAAACAGCATGTAAAATGGAGTCTGACACTGTAAAAGCTACTTTATTGCAGCTGCAAGAATAAATTGCAGAGTTTTAAAGTATATATCCAGTGTTTAAAAGCACACTGGTTCACTGGCAGAATAAAACATTTTTTATATGAATGCAACTTAGTGACTGATTAAAAACTATGATGTAGAAGATCTCTCAGTCTGGCAGAGTTGTTTTCTGCTGCTCACATGACCTCTTTCTGACCCACAGTCACTCAGTCCCCAGATTGCATTGCTACAATGAGCATTCAACTGCAATGGCAGTGACGCACTGGGTTCAGAGAGACAATAGCTTACCTCAGTCTGGCAGACATAGCAAACTTCGGTGCTATCAGACCCTCTCTAATCTCAGCCCATGGGACAGCCGTGTCTTTCCTGCTCCCACATGGCCAGATCAGACACAACATCAACCTAGAGAGCACACTAGGACCCAACTAGGTTACACTGTTAGTTTTGCTGTGTGGAAAGATCCAGTCCTTTTTTTTTTTTTTTAATAACAAATCATAACTATACTTTGGGTTCCAGGTTGGAAATTAAGTTATTGTTTCTCTGAAACCTTGTAGTTGGTTTACTGAAAGTACAAATAAAAATATTTTTCTGCATAGTACATTTATAGATATGCATGGCTATATCCACTGAATGTGCTTCATGCAAAACACAACACCATAAAATAACAGGAGCTGGTTGCATTATGGCTGCTGTTACTAAGAGCATGAAATTGAAAGTTTTCGCATAGAAATCAGGCCAGAAGGCTTTAGAAACCTGATTGGCTAATGGCTGGTCAGAAGGGAACTCCTACCTTCTATCAACATGTGATGCTACCTCAGACTTATGTGACATGTTTATAGCCATCAGTCTGCTGTTAGGGTAATCTCATTAAGGACACTCGTGGATAATAAAATATTGCTTAAATTTTAACTGACAACTTCAAAAATAAAAACAGACCTGAAAACAAAATAAAATCAGTCATTTTGCTTTCCAGTCGTTATGCAACTAAGTGATGTCGGAGACCTTGACTGCTATCTCAGGGCCACCAGACCGATGCCAAAAAGAATTTGGTTGTGTTCATGTAAAAACAACACAACATTTTTCTATGAGAGTGGCTACTTATTTACTGTTTTCTGTCTCAGATATGACACTTAATGATATTCCAGTAACTGCTGTCAAACAGTGAAGCACAAAATACAAATCCACATTTGGTGAAATCGTGTTGTTCAAAAACAGATGCTACAAAACCTTTAAACACTTGAGGTATGCGTGTTGGCTCATAAGGTGGTTGACAGGAATCCAGTGGAAAAGTAACATGTGTCAAAATAAATCTAGTGCACTGCCAAATTGCAAAAGCACATCTCTGATTTTCATGTGAAGGGGGGGGCAGTGAACCTGCAGAGATAAGACATGTTCAGTAGAGACACTGTGTGGTGGTACATGATACAGATTCACTGGGGGTAATTACACTGACCAGTCTTCAGTTCCTTTAGGCTTTTACCCTGGCATATTAGCATGAATTGGCATTTACACCAATTTACCAGCATGTAACTAGACTGTATATGTATTATTTCTCATGGGACAAAAAAGGGAAACTTATCAAGGGTGTATCTTTAGTCACTGGCTACACTCCGAAATGCTATAAGTCACCACTTGATACACAAAAGCACCACCTTGTGGCAACATTTTGTAAACCACATTTGAGATTTTTTTCAAAAGCACATTTGTGGTTGTAGAAGTCAGTTATCTACCAATATGTTAAAACTAATAATTTTATAATTTTAACTCCATATAATCTATTATAAAAACTAAACACTGATTTTAATTCTGCTATCACCCATATATACTGATATTCCACTTCATTACATTTCATTGCATTCTAGGTCAACATTAACTTAATTTAAACCAGGCATTAGAATATTAGGCGTCTATGGTGTATTTTCAGTCACATGGTCGTCGTGATTTCCAGTACATTGTGAACAGTTGTGCATTCACGTGGCTAACAGGATTGTCCTTTTCGGCGCTCCGTAGTTTTTCCTCTTCTTTACCTGTATAGTAGCTAAAGATGGCGGAGGCTCCTCCATGGCCCAGCCGGTTTTTCTGTCACAGATGCTCAGCAGAGATTAGTCCTCGGCTTCCCGTGAGTACAGTGGATAGAATTTATAGAAAACGAAAGCTGGACAAACGAAAAACGTGATAGCGGTGGTGTTACTTTAGTAGATATTGTTTTAGCAGGAGGACAACAGTTAGCATGCTAACGGTATTAGCAGACTCCTACGAAGTACCGTTTATCTCGCCAACCCTACCCAGTTAGCTAATCGTCTTAATAGAGGACCTGTCGTCATACAAACAAAAACTGCGTAGTCATTACAGACAGGACGCTCTCTAATATACAATAGTTTTTGTGAAATAATTTGGTCGTTATTTTGTGGCATTTCGATGCGTATTAGCCTAACCGTTAGCTGCACTGAATAGCATTAACTAACGCTAAAACTGGAATCTTGTGTAATCATAGACTTCGGGAATTTCTTTTATCAGAAAACTCCATTCAAACTATTAACACGTTTTTGTAATTGTTTATGTACACGTTTCAGAGGCAACAATGTCATTCCGACCTTTTTCTTGTTTTTGCCATTCAGTAAGGCACACAGGTGGCACGTCTGTCACAGGCTAGAATGATCTGTCACAGGACGCTAAACGTGTCGTTTACAATGTAAAATATCAGCCGACGGTTTCTGTAGGTTGCTGGTAATGACCCGTAGTATGCCATTGTGTATGTCTGTAACTTGATTACAACTAGTGAATTATTATTATTGACTTCCTTGAAGGACATATCTATAATGTAAATGTAACTGGTTATAGTTCTTATTAATAGCTACAACTCAGTTTTCACTTGTCAAAATGACAGGAGTTGATACCAGCAGTTTAATTCTCACTAGTGTTAATTGATGATATCTACAATTGTTCTTACATTATTTAAAATACTATTTAATTTTGACTAGTCAGAATTTAATTTTAATTATCTCAACTCCTATTTATGATGTCTTCTACTTAACAGAAATAAAAATAAAACCCTCGGGAAAAATAAGGAAATAAACAGAACAATATTGTGTAATTACACAAACTAAGTTAAAGAAAAAAATGTATAGGAAATGTCTTTTATTTTTTTCTATTTGCTCAAATTTGTCAACAGCGAGCAACACAAAGCATTAGAGCATCTGTTTATGAGAAGGGGGTTTTTACATGACTGTGAGTCAAATTTTTGTACTGTAACACATGTTCTGAACTTCTGTAATCTAACTGAACCCTGAGCCAAGTAAATT
>VUQI01007538.1:24656-38339 GCA_015106735.1 Paratilapia polleni | reverse complement strand
GAAACTCTTCAAATAAACCATTCCTCTGCAGATGATCAGTCAGCTGTTTTGCAACTACTCTTTCAAGAATTTTAGAAATAAAAGGAAGGTTAGAGATCGGCCTATAATTAGCTAAGACAGCTGGGTCAAGAGACGGCTTTTTAAGTAATGGTTTAATTACTGCCGTCTTAAAGGCCTGTGGTACGTAGCCCGTTAAAGATAAAAAAGGAAAAGGTTCAGAGGCAAACGTTTGGATACCCTGTATAGTCAGTTGTTGGTAACCTCTGCCTCTTTGGTAGGTGTCAAAGTTTGCATTTTTGTAGCGGCTGAGAGTCTTTCAGTTCTTGTTCAGATTGTTCTTGCATGTTCTGGTCTTTTTGAGTTGTGTCCACAAACCTTTGATGTTGTTTAGGTCAGAGGACTGTGAGGGCCATGGCAAAACCTTCTGCTTCTGCCTCTTGAGTTAGTCAGTAGTGGTTTTTGAGGTGTGTTTAGGATCATGATCCTCCTTTCAACTTCAGCTCTTTTATAACTGCTGTTTTGATTGCTACCAGAATTCTTTTTGCTATTTCATTGAATCCATTCTTTCCTCTGGCATTGAAATGTTCCCTTTTCCACTGGCTGTAACACAAGTCCAAAGCAGGATTAATGCCTTTCTGGAATCCTCTGAGCAGTTTTCTTAGTCTTCCAGACTTCAGCTTGACTGTAACCATTCCTGTTAACTGCCATTTCTTAATGGCATTATGAACTAACAGCTACCAGAAAGCATGATTTTTTTATAGCCCATCCTGCTTTGCAGACATCAGTTATTTAATTTCAGTTTTCAGAGTGCTGACAGCTGTTTACCCATAACTGCTGAGTTTTTGGGCAAGATATTTTTTGCATTTTTTAAAGATTTGCATCATGTGACCTTTCCTAATAGTGAAAGTGAACAATCCACACCCCTAAAAACTCATTAAGGTGTGACACCTCAGGATCAATGATCTGAGAGCTCAGATCTCTTGGGGTGCACGAGCATGACATTCCTTTATTATCCACAGCAACAAAATTTGACAAAACTTTTAAACAACTCATTGTGTTTGAGCTGGATATGTTACAGTGTAAAGATGAACTTGTCGGCACTCTCTAGTGGACAAACTATTACATGGCACACTGTTACTAAATCACACTATCTTTGATGTGTGTGTTCAGTAGTATATTGGTTATAAGGTCACATCTGCCGGCCTGTTTTTCACTTTGGATGCAATCTGTTGTGAATAATCATCCAAAGCATCATAAGAAAACACTGTTATCTAACATTTGTTTTGTAGTACATAACAGTACTGTGTTTCCTGTGTATTTAGAAAGAAACTGATTACACATTGGGGTAAGTGTAAAGCTAAGGAGAAAAAAAAAGCAAGACTAGAGCTGAAATGGGAGTGTGGGAAGGGGTCAGTTATCGTCTTTGTGGCCAGCAGCCAGCACTTATGGAAAACACTGGAGCCTCCTCCATCTTCATCGGTGACAGTGCTTATTCCTCTGAAGTGCCCTTCCAGCTGAAATGGTTGCTGCATGCTCGTCCAAACACCACTGGGAGATAAAAGAGCTTGAGAATGATGCAGCTTCTCATTTGATGTGATTCTCTCCACTTATTAGACAGCACTTTAACAGTTTTAGCCTCCAGTGGACATGTAGAGCTGTGGACTGAACAAGACTTAGCTTTCAACATTTATAAAACATATATATATAAGACTGAGCCAACAGCATGTTTGACCTCTGTGTCCTCTCTGTTATGTGGCAGGTTCTGGACTCACCATGATGAACGTTTCCTCTATATGCTCATGGACTATGTGCCAGGCGGCGAGCTCTTCAGCTACCTGCGCAGCCGTGGGCGCTTCAGCAACGCTACGGGCCTTTTCTATACCTCTGAGATCGTATGCGCCATTGAGTACCTCCACTCCAAAGAAATTGTGTATCGAGACCTGAAGCCTGAGAACATCTTGCTGGACAGTGAAGGACACATCCGCCTGACTGACTTCGGCTTCGCTAAGAAGCTCTCTGACAGGTGATAGAAAAAAGAGTGCCTGTTTACTGTCATTTAGCATTTGTTTTTTTTAAGTGAGGATTAAATACAGAGGAAACACTAAAGAATTTAAGTCGTGAAAGACCAGCATTAGATACAACCTAGTTCATTTGAAATTTTGACTTATTTCAGATTTGAAGTAGAGAATACAAGCCAAATTGTTTATTAGTTTTATGGTTTAGGAGCTAATAAGAACACCTTATAAATGACGGATACATAGCAGGGAGTAAAAACAGCTAATTCACTGAAAGACAAAAAAATCTATTGCAAACAATTTGGATTAAAAAAAGACATATTTCATTGTTCCAGCATCTTTTTGTGTTTTATATTATTGTAAACTGGACATACAGTGTAATGGTAGTTAGGTGGTAAATGGTATTATGTAATGTTCCTTTTTGTCTCAGTAACACTAAAAATATTACAAAGTAAAAGTAGAAACTTTATTCTAGTGCTCTCCATCTTTGGTTTATTTTTCAAAGTCCCCACAGTCCCCCAGTTCTCCTCCAACCATCCACAAACCAAATCCATAAGTATGTATGTATACAAACAAGAAAACAGTCTTCTGAAAATGGTCAGCTACAAGGACTGGACTGAAAATAAGTCAAAAAGCAGCCAATGTCCAACGAAAACTTTGAAAGATCTTCAGAAAGCCTGGAGAGCTATTGCTGAAGACCATTTTAAAAATTACAAGGAAGTCTGGCTCCTTGGAAGGAAAATATAAAGAAGTTTGGGGAGGCTCAAGACTTTTGCACAGTACTGTGTCAGTGTTGTTTTACTATTCTGTGTATATAAAATAGTTAAACAATACTGCCTGGGAATAAAACACTTAATGTGCTTAAGTAAATGACTGTATAAAAACTGCAATTTCCCAAAGAATTTCTCAAAGAGTTTCCTATGACCTCATACTTTTCCAGTTGTAGATGTAGATGTAGTTGATGTTGGGGCTTATATAAAATTTATATAAGCCCCAACATATTTATATATACAGTGATTAATGAGAAAAAAATGAATTTAAACGATTGTAGCATCAGGCAGCAACAAAACAACATAGAAAAAAGGGGGTCTGAATACTTTCTGAACCCACTGTATATTTATATAAACTTTCACTAAAGAAGTAGGTGCCATTGTAATAAATATGTGTTTTGTAATAAAAGTATTTTTTTTTTTTTTTTTTTGTGAAATTACACCTGTGCTGTATTTCAGCAAGCTGGAAAGAACCCTTTGTAGAAACTTGAATTGCAGGGGTGCATTATTAAGCCCTATCCTCCCCTCAACATTGAAGTCATGATGCTACATTAACTGTTGCGTGGGTTACTCCTCAAGTAACGAAAGCTGATGGTCGATGGTGGAGATTAGTGACTTCTGCTTGCAGAACAAAGGTGTAATACGAAAGGAGAGAAATGGCATGCTGACATTCCTGAAAATAACAGCATAGGCAGATGCTGGTAGCAATAATTTAGTCGATAACTCTATGTAGCTCCAAATGACTCCATTGCTCTTGAAAGTCCTTGATGCATTTGGTGTGTCACTGCAGAAAACTAGGATCTGTGATTGGTGGAGAAAATAGATGGTTCCTTGTTAAAGCTGGAAGGAATTTGAAATAGTGCCTGAACTGATATCAAATCTTAAGATCTCAGCACTGGGTTAAATAGAATAGAGGATGAAAGTAAAGCTTTAAGAAAGGACCATCTATAAGTTTCTGTTCATTTACCACATGTAAGATTTGTTCTTCCTCTGATGAACCCTTTTCATACACAGAAGAATTTACACTGCTGACTTCATCTGTCTGTCAGAGTGATTGTTTCTTGTCTACAGTATTGTCTATTATATGGTATACAGCTGAGTTTAACCAGGTTTGCTCATAAACGGTTGGAGTTACAGGCATTGTCTTTCTAAGCACAATTGTTGACCAGTGGCAGACATGTTTCTGGACCACTTTTGCTCATTTATAGTAAATCTATATAGCTTACATTTATTACAAACAAGGCTGCACGTCAAATTTGATGTTCAAATCTGAAAAAATCTGAGGTAGATGTCAATTTACTGTATTTCACATTATACAAATTTGCAGAAAGTTCATCATGATGAACGGCACATGATGAATATCCCATTTTGTAATATATTAAATTGTAGATGTAAGACAAAATTTATCAGCAAGTCTCAGTGTGGGGCAGCGGCCTTTCAAGATGTTCACCTTTCTTGTAATCAGTTCTAGATTCAACACCAGGCTGATTGGGATCATATTTTTTGTATGTCACAGAGGTGATTATATTGCTCTGAATGGTAAATAGAGGACTTAACTGAATTGTTATTGATTTATCTGCCATTCAGACATGACAGGACACCTTTTTATTAGATACAGAATATATCTAATAATATGATAAGATTGCTCACATAGTGTGTGTAAAACACATTTTCACTAAATTTTTCTAAACTACAAAAGCAGGAACTTTCTCTGTTTCACATTAGTATTTTAGTTTAGTTTTAGTATACTGAGTTTATTTGCTGTGTGTCTTAGAGATTATGATTTAAAGATACATTTGTTACACTGAAGAAGAAGGAGAAGGAGAACGCCCAGATTAGCATTAAATGACGTATCACCCAAATTTAGGATGCTACTGTACTGTTGTGGCATATTTATCGGTTTTCTCAGCTTTCCTCCAACCGTGTATGTGTGTGGCTGCTGAATGACAGTTGTGGATACTCTGCTCACAGCTCATGTTGTTTGATGCTTGATTGATTGTCAGTGGAAAGTGAATGACAAAGCAGCTGTCACTCTGCACTGTAAGTTTGAGCTCATACTGTCCATTCTCAGGCTGTGCTTTACAGGCTACACCTCGATTTAGCCTGTATGTGTACAGTCTGGAAACTCTGATTGAACTTAGAATTCAGGCCACAGCTAAACTTTGGACCTGCTCACATCAGGTTCGGTTTGGGAGACGGAGAATATATTCTGATGTGAATATTGACTAATAGTTCCCAATCCTTGGGTTTAGTCACAAGGGAAATCTGGAAGGTCCAAGCAGAACTAGAAATTAAAGAAATCTTTTATTTCTGTGTCACCTCTGCTTTTTCTTGTCTTATGTGGAACTTCTTAGGTTTCTCAAAATGATTAAATTGCAACAAAATAGTCCAAAAAGTAATTCAATAATTAATCACGTATCTGAAATAGAAACTTTAACCACCACTTTAGTTATGGTCATTTTATAATTAAAAATATCATCAGGGTACTGCTCTAATTAATACAAGATAAGTATTGTGTTTTAGGAACGATTGTCTTCTTATTTACAAATTACATCACTGCTCTGCTTGAACTGTCCAACTCATAATCATCTTTCCTGTGACATCTCAAAACACTGTAATGTACACAGTGTTGAGCTCTTGTCATACCAGAGTTCCCACTGAGCTCCAGCTCTTGCCCTCTTACTTCCTAGGTTATAAGAGTCCAGGTTATATGTCAAGTTTCCATAGTAAAAAGCAGGTATAGTTGAAATCCCATTGAGAAGAAGATAAAGCAATATGAAGTTTGTTTTCTGAACAAAAGAATATTTTTCTGTCGGATGACGTCTAATTGTAGCCTGCTTCCTTCTGAGCTTTCTTCCTGTTAAAAGTTAGGTTTTCCTTCGTACTGTTGCCATTTGCTTGTTCATGGGGCAGTTGTTGGATCTCTAGTAAGGTCAGATGCCCTTACATATATGTTATCATTTTGTGATATATTACAAAAAATGGATCAAATAAAATTGAATATGTTAGAACAGTTTAAGAAAGAACAGTTGAATGCATATCCACAAAAAGTCTATGGAGGAGCTGCTGTATATGAAAAATCCATAATGTTGCACTACAAGGAGTACCCACACACTGGATTCACAGCATCTTCCCCAATCTCCCCATTCAGTATTGTATTTTTTGCTAGTTCTGATTATGATTTATTATGATTAGTGACTTGTGTTGTCCTTGAATAGGCAGCCACTTTCACCTTTGGAATGAAGTGAGTGATTTGTAATTTGTTGATTGAAGTATGGGATTTTTGGATGAATGTGATTATATAACTATGATGTAATTTTGATGGTTATTTTGCTGTATAAATACTTAATTTCTTTTCTGTGGATATTTGCCTGAGGACCGGACCAGGAACCAATCATCAGTTAGTCAGGAGCCATGAGCAAAAGCAACCATCGCACTTTTATGAGGCAGAAACATTTAAATAATTCCAGAAGTTTGTGGTTGCACAAGCAAGATTACAAAGACCAGCACAAAAACCATTTAATTGCCTCTCCAGTACCTCACACAACATGCTTTCCCCAGTGCAGCCTCCTGCTGTGTTTTTCTTTAGGGCTGTTTTAAGTGTGAATCTCTGCTTAAGGCCTTCAGTGTCATTTAAATGAAATGCTCTTTGGTTTGTTGCATTGTCTCTCAACCTCCTTTCTGTGTGGGGAGGGGTGACAGTAATGGTTTAAATTTCTCCTAAAGTCCTGACAGTGGAAGTGTGCTGTTTGCACAATCCATCATGTCAAGACTACAAAGACACATGAAAAGCACTTATAGGGGAGAAATCAGGGAGACAGCTTGATGGTTTTCATTTGCTGAATGAGAGCAGTCAGAACTGGTAAAAACATTTCGACTTTAGATTTGATCCTAGTTTGTTTGAACTCTCAGGCTCATGCTGCTTGATGGATGGGTTGGCCACATTGCCACACTGGATGAAAGTGCTGTATTGTTTTTAATTGGCTTGGCCAATTAGCTCATGACACAATTCCCTTTTTAAATAGATTATATTCACATGTTTTCCAATAATTTGTGTTTAGTGTCCTTGAAAAGTCTTATGTTCCTGTGAGAAATGGAGGGAATCCTCCCAACTCCAACAGACCCGTGGCAGTTTCATTGAAGGAGAAACTCATGTCATTTAGACTGAATTAGATATACAGTGAGCGAGGCCTCCTAGCGACCTCAGCAGAATTGAAAAGATGCTCAGTGAAGGAAGAGACAGCTTTATATCTGCACTGCAGTCTCAGTTTCTCTCCTGCGTTTCACCCAGAGCTGTGCTGACCCCCGCTGACATGTAAACATAATGGAGTAAGATTACATTTTCCCCCAGACTGTGAGAGCAAAACAGATGGGAAGTAGATACCTTTCTGATGTGCAAGTGACCCACTTATATAAATGGAGGGCAGCAAAATTGCCTGGGATAGGAAGACAACTACCTCATTGCCACGAGCTCTGTTGTACTTTCCATGTTCAGGACATGATGGAGCACCATCACAGTCCAGCCCTCCCCGTGTTTCCACAGTGTCCCCTGCTGGCAGATAGCATGATGACACAACACCGTGAAGAGCAACACCACGTCTCTTGATATCATCAATGGCCACACATATGCCCATCCTGTACCCCATGTATGATTCTCCCGACATCAGCAGCCTCCTCAACCTCCACCAGGACCGACATCATTTCCATACAAATTACTGTCGTCATGGTAACTGGCCAAAAGAGGTCATTACCCAGGTGATATTGGTGACAGATGATGAAAGGCTGGCGCCGGGCCAAGTGCTCTTCAACAGAGGACAAGTGGCTTTCACAGAGAACACTGTGTGTGTTAGTTACACATGCACAGTGTCAATCAGCTGCTCTGTCAGTCAGGATGACGCATAGCCACAAGCAGATAATCTTCTTTAGACTTCCTGTTATTGTTCACGCTTGCCAGGCATTCTTCATTTTTTTTGTTCAGTACTTGGATTTCACCACCCACCCACATTACACTTTCATTCTGGGCAGACACAGATCCATTACTTCTGTATGCACACAGAGGTCCCATATCCTCATTGTACTACCAAAGATGACACAGCTTGGCCAGAATGCAAGAGAAGATCACTTGAGCTATGGCTGTTGTCCTTCCCATGCAACTGGAGCTGTCTGTTTACACACAGTATAGAATGTACAGATCACGAAACAGCTGTCAAACAGTAGCAAAGAGTAACTGACAGTGTGCAGGGTACTTATGATTTTATAGACAGAATGGGAATTTAAGTGGTATCAGTTAACACAGGCAACTACAGTGGTGGATTGTTGTATTGACAGATAATTAAATACCTGCAAGAAGATCATTAAAACTATTTATATTGGAGACAAATTTGTGTGTTAGGAGATTTAGCTGCAGTCTGAAAGAGACTAGAGCATAAGATAATTTCGGAATGATTTTTTTTTTAAATGCTTGCAATAGTAGACTCTTAATACACCTGGTGGAGAGGAGGAGATTAAATCCAGTGGACTTTTATGATCACTACAACATACCTAAGCTTTGACTGCTTAAATTTGTTGCAGCAGGGCTAATAACAAAAATCGAACCAAGTTTTAGCAATCTAGGTTAGTTGCCTGTCACCAGATAATGGGACTTTAATGATGAATGCATATCACACTGGCTCATGGCTGTACAACTGAGCTCTTAAGCTTATGAGTGTAGACTGAGATCCTGTTTAGTTGTGGAACAATCTGCCTTTTTTCTTTGTAGAAACAGTGTACTTCTGAAATGCTTTCCCTGTAAATTCCCTGAATTTGTTCTTTTCTTTTTACTCCCCTTTCCTGTACATAGAAACTGGAAAAGGGAATTAAAGGTCGGTAGATTTGGGTGTACAAAGTCTTCTTATCTTTGGGAGATTGCAGACTAAGAGCATTGTGCTATTTATGACTGTAAACATTAGAATAAAGGTAAAATCTCCATATTCAGTGCTTCAAACTAGGATTGCAGAAAAATGTTATTATTTCAACACTTTTCTATTACAGTTTTTCAGAACCAAGGGTGATAGTATCAGTTTACTTGTTTAGTCCAACCAACACCCAAATGGGAAAGAGGCTTAAGAGTAAAAACGTTAATGCTTACATTGGTCAACCAGTTTAGCTTCTGAGTGATTTAAAAAAAATACTTGATAATACTTAGTTACCAAATGAAGACATTTCCAACCAAATGTTTTCATACCCCAGGGGTTATATGGAAAGAGTAGCTCAACAAATTTGACAAAAAGAAAATTAAAATTGTATATATTCATAATGACACAGCTGTAACATCTAAACAACAAAAATAGGTTTGGATTGAGAAAGACAGGGATAAATGGTTCCTGTATAAATTAAAGTAAAGCAAAGGGAGCCAATGGAAGGGCTTATTCTAGGAAAAAATTAAGAAATGGAAGTGATACATGCATGAGAACGTAACCTTCAGATTTACAAGAGAAAAAAACTAAGATATTATATATTATAAAGTCATAAAGTCACAAATTTATTATTGTACCTTGCAAAGTGAATCAGAGTGTTTCCTTTATGGTTTTGCCTGAGTTTTTGGTAAATGTTCCACTTTAATATCAAAGCTCAGGCAGGTTTTTTCTGGTAAAGTTATGACTGTGACAAAAATATTTGATGTCATATGTCCTCTCTGGCCAATCAGGACCTGGACTCTATGTGGCACTCCTGAGTATCTGGCTCCTGAAGTCATCCAAAGCAAAGGTCATGGCCGAGCAGTGGACTGGTGGGCCCTGGGCATCCTCATCTTTGAAATGCTGGCTGGGTAAGTGGTGCAGTAAACACCTCTCTGCCTACTTTAAACACCGGAGGGCACTCTCCTCCATCAGAGCGACTGAGGTAAATCAGCACTGAACACACGCTGTTCATTTGGTAAAAGGCAGTCAGAGTTGACCTTGTTTGACTATTAAAGATACAAAGAGTTGATCAAGGGCATGGTGGTTATGTGGAGGGAGACATACTCTAGTCCACTGTCTGACAGATCAGAGAAATATCAGTAGAAAGAATTTTTCAGGTTCAGAAAACTCACACACACATACACACACAAACAGCCTTGACAAACCACTGAGCTCTCCTCCACGTGCCTGGAATAAACTTTTGGGTAGACATAAAGGCAGTGGACACAAAAACATGAACACCTGCACAATAGTGTTGTGATTGATAGCTGCAACCCTTCAAGAAAAAGCAGGTGAGAGAACAGCGCTGGAGGGGCTTGTGTTCACGGAACAGAAGAATTATTCAATTAATCTTACTCCTGTTATTGTCTCAGTCTGGGAAATCTATTCATTGTGTGCTTATTGGACACTGCAGAGCTGCGACAGATTAATCTGTGAATGGTTACCATTGTAGCAGATGAAGAACAACATTGATCCTTATAGAAAGCACCCCAGTTTATTCTAATGTTCTCAGCCATCTGCAGTGAATAAGAACTTCTGCATCTTGTTGGCATTCTGAGCGAGCAGTCCTGAAGGTTGAGATTGACTTTAAAATTGATTTTGTTTCAGGGACACACCAGGTGACATTCATTAATCCTGCAGTAAATTAATTGTGCCAGTGCAATAGAATGGGCCTGCCTATTGTTGTGTTTTCTTTGATAATGTTTAATAACTTTTATGTTTTACCTTTGACTCTTAATATGCAACATAAAAATAGAAATGCAATTTGCATTTCTTTAAAATAGTTTTTATGTACAGCACTGTGCAAAGGTTTCAAGCACTAACAGCATACAGAGGACCCTTTGAAAAAATGCCATGAATACTTTGTATTTATCATAAACTGTGTATAAATTGAGATAAAGATAGAAAAACCAAGATGTGCTACTCTCATACACAGGTTTTCAAGCTATTTGCCAACTACTTTGTTTAGCATTGTTGAGAAGTTGCCACAGTTCTTCTCTGGATTTAGGCTGTCTCAGGGTCTTCTGTCTCTTCATATAATCCCAGGCTGAATGCTCTGCTGTTTTTGCCAGGCTAGCCTCTGTATTTATCAGAGTTTTTTTCCTGCTGGCAGTTAAAGTAAAGCTGTGCAATAATAACAGTTTATCAGATTTTACACAGTTAGATTTTACACTGTTGGGGTCCACAGCAAATTGTGTGTGTTTGTATGTTTGTCCAAGGTACAAAATGTGTATGTGTATAATAAAGACTGTTATGTGGTAAGATGCCTACATTTTTCTGGGTGTACTGTAGGAATGGGACTTGTCCTATAACTTGTGTTTAATGTTGTGAAAGGGTCTTATCTGAAATCATTTCCCTCACTTTTTCAGGTGAGGGAAATGAAACTTAACACAAAAGTGTAAGAATTGGCTGAAACAAAACAAAAAAAAACAAAACAGTTTGGAACAGGATATGAACTCTGGACTCCGGACTCTGAGGTGTGTGCTGTGAGTTTCTCCAGTTCAGACTCTTCTGGCCATCTGTCTGCAAAGACAAAGAAACTTGACTCTTATGACACTGACATGGTCCAATTTATTAAAAAAACAAAACCTCACAATGCCTTTAATGAGTGTCTCATTGACCATTGATGTGACACCTGTCCAGCATGTATAAGATCATGTTAAGATCAATCACACATAGTTTGGTGGGGACACTACCATAAAACCTTCCAGATGTGTTCATTCTGCAGTATTGTGAAGCTAGCCGTCAGAGGTCTTGACCCAAGAATGTAGCAGCTTCTTCTGAAAGCTTAGTATTAGTAGATTATCCTCCTTTGAGGCAAAGCACGGGTAGAAAAAACATTGAGTAAAGTGTTGGGAATCCCAAGGAAGAGTAGAAGAAAAAGAGTGCGTCTTTCCTTCATAATCCTACCTCCAGGTCCATATTTCTGTTCTTAATAGAAACCAATCACCCTTTTTGTGTATGCCGTTGAACATGTGGCTATGTATATGAAACCTTACTGCTCTGACACTGAAAATCTACCACCACCTCTCTGGGCAAAGCTTTGTCTCAGAAAAGCCTTAGCAACAAACAGTGGTTCCATCAGTCCCACTTGACTGAGAGTTTAACTCTGGGTCACTTTCATGTTAATTATGAAAATGAGTTGCATCAGAAAGTAGTTTTATGCAAAGACGAGTCCCACTTTGGAATTCAAATCATAGTGTGCCCATTGCTGGACTGACTTTTCTGGATTGACTGTATAAAAATGAAATTGACCTCTTTCCTGATGCCTCACCTCTCAGGGCTCTCCAGCCAGTCCTCATCCACCTCAGTTCAGTGGAGCGTCAGCCTGGTGGTTAGATGGAGTTCCAGGAGGAGAAACGCACTGTCCTGTTACAGCAGCCTGTCCCGACAGTGTCTTCAAGTTAAAGTGGTTTGGACTCTGTCAGTTAACTGCAGGACATAAATCACAGGACAGAAACGACAAGAAACCTATAAGCAGTTCCTAGAGGCTACAGTGGTGATTGCACTCTGATGTGAAAGCATTGGAAGGAACTTACAATGCACTGATCATTTAGTGATTCTTTCAGACTTTCTAGTAATGGGTGAAACACTTCAAAGGTTCCCCTGAGGCTGGCTTATGGGGCCAAATCATAAAATGACATCTCAGGGCACTGAAGGACAGGACCTTAAATTATTAAAGACAGGCCCAATGAATTCCCCCTTCAGCAGCACTCGAAAACACTGGGGAGGAAAAACAAAATGGGAGTAAGCCTTGTTGATGCAACCACTTACTGGGGAATTCTCTTTACTGTGAGATTGCCATGCAACCAGCAGAGACTCCATTTTGCATTTTCTCATTAAGCCTTCTCTTTCCCTAGTAGTCAGTACTACAATTCAGAGTTAAAGAAATGTATGTGCTGTGTGTTTGTAGGGGTGTCTTACTTCAATTTCACTGGAGGGCACCAAAGTAAGTTTTGAATTGACTTGGACTTGAGGGTGTGACTGCTGTGTGATACACTGGCAGTCTGTTAAGGGTGTACCCCGCCTCTTACCCTGTGACATCTGGCATAGGCTCCAGCCCACTGCCCCCCATGCCCCTGAATCCAATAAGTGATTAAGAAAATGGATGAATGGATGAGGGAGAGACCAACATCATTAGGAATCATACTTACTACAGACTATAATAACTTTGCACACTGGATTCAGTACAAGCACTTTGCACATCATGTTCTACTTACATTTTGCACTTCTCCCCCCCTCCCCCTTCCTGTCCATAACCTTTACATATGTCCTAATTTCTTTAATATCTGTAGGCAGTTAGTATATATTGTGTATTTATATTTATATATATATAAGTATATATTGTATATTGTAAATTCCATATATTCCACTTCTGTACCACTGTATTGCACCATGACACCAAGACAAATTCCTTGTTTGTGTACAAACTTGGCAATAAAAATAATTCTGATTCTGATTCTGATCATCCTCTGGAAAATGTTCCAAAAAAAGATCCTTAATCTAGATTTTTATCACCAATCTGGATGGAAAATGATTGGATATTTAGCTGTAGAGAAAAAAAAAAGTTTGGAAAACACCATCAGTACCATGGTATTGATTGTGTTGTTGAATAGAGTAAAATAACAAAGCATACAAAACCTTGAACTTTTGGAAGGTGAACAACTATCTCAAGGATACAAATAATAAAACTAACTGGCAATGGGAGAAAAGTTAAACCTGCTACACTTCACCTGGTTAAATACACTTCCAAGGATCCCCTGTGAAGCATGGAAACTTTATTTCCAAAGAGCTGTCAACTGCCTGGTGCTGGATGGAATATCAGTGCATGCAAAACCGATAAAACAAAGTGAAATTAAAAGTGTATTGCACACACTGAAGTCAGGATTGTTTTGGGATAGATGTCTTGCATATTCTCAAACTGACCCAAATTCCTCAGCTATGACATCATCGATTTTGAGA
>VUQI01007538.1:3291-24636 GCA_015106735.1 Paratilapia polleni | reverse complement strand
GGGTTTGGGGGAAAAAAAAAAAAAAAAAACAGACCTCAAATGGAGTCTGCAGTGCACAGCCAGCTCCCAGACACCCCCACATCCCACAGTCTCCTGACTGGAGCTTTTCATTGGGAACACTAGCGGGGTGTGACAAACTGGTGTTATTATGCGCATGTCTGCTCTATGCGTAATGTCTTTAGAGGCTGCTCCCATTATGTAATTTGTGAGTAATGACTTGCCCGGGCCAAGGGAAGAACTGGAGAGCTGGGAAAGCATTCAGTGGATGTGTGGTAGACACACACATATACACACACAAATACACAAAATCATCAGCTGTGAACAAAGGCTGCATTGTCTGCAGCATAGATCTGTCCCTCCAAAATGGTGACCTCATATGTTCATTCATCATATTTTTCAAGTGATACAGGTGAGTGTGTTTTAGCTCTTACCTGTGTTACCTGTTCCTTGCATCATCCTGTTTTTGGAGCTCCTGAATTGGGTTTGCACACTGTGACTGTGCGTGTGTCTGTTTAGCTTCAGATGAGCAGGCTGGAGATGACATTTCTTTCTTTCCACAGGTATCCACCTTTCTTTGATGACAATCCATTTGGAATCTATCAGAAGATTCTGGCTGGAAAACTGGAATTCCCACGCCATCTGGATTTCTATGTCAAGTAAGATGTGGACTTCAGATCAATCACACAACCCAGGAATCTGTCTGTCACTTGTGTCGCTTGTGTCTATGAATGGATGAGTTTTGTATCTTTAACCACAGTAGTGGTGTTTAAAGTATGATTGTGGTTTATTAGATTTTATCTTTATAAAGGAGGTAGATCGGGTCATCTAGTCAGAATGTCAGTGGTTTCATCCCCGTCTCCTCCAGTCAGCATATCAAAGTGTCCTTGGGCAAGATCCTGAATCCCAAATTGCCCATGATACATCCATCAGAGTGTGAGTGTGTGTGATAGATGGAAAGCACTTATAGCAAAATAAAGCGCTATATGAATGTGTGTGTCAATGGGTGAATGTGGCTTGTAGTAAAAATTGCTTTGAGTGCTCAGAGTAGAAAAAGTGCTATAAAAGTACCAGTCCATATACCAAAGAAATTGCTGAGAACACAGAGGTTGTGAACATACAAAACCAACTTTAAATCATGAACAAATCAGAAAAAAGTACATAAAGACTACAATGCCAATACTGCAGTTTCCACTTCTGCTGGGTTGAAATCTGACAACTGTGAAGGCTGTAGGTTATGATTCACATCGCTTTCATCAAACTAATCAGCAACCCTGTCATACCCTATGGATGGAGGAGACCATTCCCATCGGGATAGAAATGTTTCATCACAGAATAAAGGTGATCACTCAAAATTGGCAATTTAGATTTTAAAAATGTTTTTAAACTTCATTGTAACATAGCAATATATGTTATTACATTATATATTCACCAAGGTTTATCCTGTACAGGAGGAATATTTGGCACCACCTAGATTTTTGTCAGGCCCCAAGAAAACCTCCCACTTCCAACACTGTAATACAATTGTTTTTAAACTGTTTTGTTAATTGAGGATCCATTTGCTCGAGCATAAGACACTTTTTATTTTAAACAAATGGTCAGTGGTCGCAAATATAGCAGAAAAGGCTTTCATTTCTTTCTCATAATAAAAAGTAGCAGTGTACTGAACTCCATATCTTAAACAATATGGTGATCAGTCTACATAGAACCAGTGAAATAATGTAACAGACCTTTACTGCCTTTACTCTAGGCTGTAATCACACTTACTGCTGTGGGTGCTCATCCCCCACAGACCCATTCTATGGCAGGAAAACACCTGTTCACTGGATAATGCCATAACTATTAGTACTCAAGCTTGAGAGGTGAAGGTCTAGCTCTATTCTTCTCCTAAATGATCTGGTCAGAAAAGTTAACCACTGGAATAGAACTAGAAAATGAAAAACAGGCAGTGTGTTGCTCAAACATAAACGTGGTGACTGAGGTGGTAGTTGTTCAGAAACAAGAAAATATTAGTTTTCAGTTTAACTGAATATGGCGCAAAGGAAGGTGGTATGTACGGTGTACTCAAACATCACTTTGTACAGTCTGACTGCGTCTTCTCGTACAGCTGCTGCCCTGGCACCAGGACTCCAATCTTTAGTGTCAATGGTGACCACTTCAAACCAAAGCTTGGCCTGCAGGTGGACCTACTCATGAGGTTTGGCCAGTCAGGAAATTCTCATATCCCCACTGAGGGTGACTGACACCCGATCACCACCACCACAACCATTCAAATTACTGTTTAAGTGTAATACTTCAAACAGTTCTGGGGGCTATTGCCTGAATGGGATCTCTAAGTGCTGCAGTGTCCCTTTAATGCAGGGTCAGTGAGCTCCCTGGAGTTAAAGAAGGACTTCAGGTGGACCTGCAGTCACTAATGACACACCTGGCTGATTTAGACTGGTTCCTCCACCATCACAGCACCCATTAGGCCAGCCTGTGAGTGCAGGAATGTGCAAGATAACAGGCCGGGTGCACTCTGGGTGGAAGTGTGTGTTCCTATGTGCGTTTGTGTGCGTGTCATTGAGCCTAACACAGTGGCTATGGAGAGATCAGCCACACACAGCTTCCCTTGATAATTCAGCAAAGTCACAGCTTCCCACTGCCATCTATCTTGCAGCCAACAGACAGAGGGAGTTTTAATATTTCCACAATTTATATCACTCTTACACAGTTCCACACCACACTGTCCCATCCATCAAACTATGAAAGGCCTTACAGAGGGCTGCAGGGCACCTGCTGTCTCTCCAGCAGCTGCTGTTGAACGTAGACGGTCAGACAGACTGGAGTGTCCCGGGGTGACCCTAGCAGTAAAAGAAAGAAAATTAGTAATAAAATGAGCTGCTACCTAAGGAGTTGTTATGGACTCACTGACCTGACCTGAAGCTTTCTGCTCTACCTCAGTGTCTTCTCCAGCTGTCTGTATATGGTGGGGAGCTTTGGTTTCCTACAGGGCCTGAGAGGCATGTGTAGCAGTCACCAATCACTAGAAACATAATCCCACAGAGGTGTTCAACTGCTGCATTTGTATATTACAAAGTTTGACTCATTCTCTCTAACTGCATGAAGGTGAATAATGCTGGGAATGGTTTTTGCTTTTCAAGGAACAAATGCAGCATAGAGACTGTGATTGTTAAGCCAGACTCAAGAAAGCACTTAACTCCTAATGCTGTAGCAGAGATGTTTGCTGAATAAAGCTTTAATGTCCTAAAGGGGGGACTTCAGATTCATACAAATTAGTTTTTGCTGTCGTGGAAGTGATCTCTTCCAGGATGACAAAGCCTCCATCCAAAGAGCACAAGGACTTACTGAATGGTTTAATGAGAATGAAAATGATGTGAATCATATCTTGTGGCCTTCAATCACCAGATCTCAACCCAGCTGAACATCTGTTTGGAGAAGAATTGGAGAAACGAGTAGTAGTGAATGAGTTGCGGTGTACATGGTGACCTTACTAAGATACCTTTTGTTGGTTTTTCCCTGAATTTGTCACCCATCTGTAAATAAACACAAAAGGGGCCAAAAGGTTTAACTGCAGGCGTGCAGTGAATCTATAAAAGAATTGAGCTCAGCAAAAAAGTTTTTTTTGTTTGTTTTTTTGCTTTTTAATAAATAGTGTTATGACTAATGACTTAAAGAAACTGAATATTAAAAAACTCTTCAGGATGATTTTATCCAGAAGGAATATATAGTGTACATGATATGATTTATATATATTTATTTTTACTCTCCTGATAATAAGGCTGACAGATTATTAATTATATTTTAAATATATATAAATATTATAATGTTATTTAAAATAAAAAAAGGACATTTGATATTAAAAAAAACCCATAAATGGATATTATGAAAAGGCCATTTTACAGTAAAACTGCATTAGGAAAACTTTGAATAGTAATTCTTCAAGTGAAAGCTTAAATGGAAAAGCATCATAAACATCTCAAATATAAACATAACAAAAAGGGGAAATGAATCAGTCTAAAGTTTTCTGTGCTCTGTTCTCCTATTTTTGCTTTTTTTGGAAAATATTTCTGGGAAATCTGTGAAAAGCCATAAATACTCACATGGTTCCACTGGAGCTGATTAAAATATTTCTTTTTGACATATCATTCCGACACCTGTCTTTAAGCGTGGGCAGGATTCAGACAAAAACAGAGAAATAGCTGACCTGTCAGCATCCGGCTGCTGTATTTGAGCCCGCCAGCAGCTCGTTGGATGTGAGATACAGCAGCTTTATCGAAAGCTATCTGTTCATCAGCAGGTATCACATTTTATCAGAAAGTCTACACTGCCATTTTAAGACTCCTCTGAATTATCGTCATTCTCCTCACATGGATGTCTACATCAGATGCTCTGATTTATGGTTTCAGGAAGTTCTTGCTGAAAAAAGTCCTCACTTGCTTCAATTAAAAGATTGTCAAATGGACACAACTCACTTAGCAAGTATTCGTCACCTCTTACAGGCTGTCAGGTACCTTTAGTGAGGATGCATTTGTCATTT
Source organism: Paratilapia polleni (assembly GCA_015106735.1). Lineage (NCBI taxonomy): Eukaryota > Metazoa > Chordata > Actinopteri > Cichliformes > Cichlidae > Paratilapia > Paratilapia polleni. Next base: position 20,099 of record VUQI01007538.1, on the reverse strand, counting down.
TGACAGTGCTGGCAAGATGTGACAGTTTTTTCTTGTGTGCTAGAGAGACAGCACTTTTCAGAATTGTACTGTGCAGCTGTAGATTCACTGACTTTGTTTCATTTTTTTCCCCTCAGAGACCTCATCAAGAAGTTTCTGGTCATTGACCGAGCCAGACGGCTAGGCAACATGAAGGTGAGTTGGTTAGACTTCCAGTCTCCCTTAACCACATGGCCGCCCACCATATTTCTTACCTTCAGTAGGTAGTTTGATGTCTGCAGCCTGAGGACCAGTACAGGCCCACAGTCTGACTGGAGCACCACATGGTTCCAGTTAGTCATAAATGAAGAAAATTATACAGAGGGCTTGTTTGAGTTATTATGGTTTTTCACTTCCAGCAGGATGGATGACTGTGAACATTTGTAATATGTCTGAATTGTAATGTAAATATACTCTAATGAGAGCAGCATCCACACTCCTCTGAGCAACATAAAGTTAGAGACATTTATTCCTGATTTAATTATGGAGTCAGAACAGAAGGACTGCAGTTTGAGAGGACACAGAATTGTTTGCATGACGCATTTTCAACACAGAAGAATCCAACTGTTCTATCTAATTAGAAGGCTTATACTTAACTTCAAGATACTTTATATTCAATTGCTGGTTTATTAGGTTAATTTAGCGTAAAGCAGTGGGTAGTGTAGGAGTGGGAATCACCGAAATCACTGTCACAATATGTTGCCCACAATAACATTGGTGATACAGTGATTTTATGACACTCGATACACTGCAGTCGTCTATGATATGTCTCAATATCTGTGCAAGTGAAGAAGTAAAAGAACAACAAAGGTACAGTTGAACGGGTTCTGTATTATTTTACTGTATTCTGTGTGAGATCACTCTTATTGGTGGGATTGTTGCATGAACATCACAATGAGTTTACTGTAATTCATATGGCCTCCACAGTTACTAGATCTCAATAAAATGGGATGTGGTGGAAAGAGAGATTTGTATCATGGATGTGCAGGCAACAGATCTTCAGCAACTGATGATATGATGCTATCATGTCAATATGGACCAAAATCTCTGAGGAATGTTTCCAGCACCTTGTTGAATCTGTGCCACAAAGAATTAAGGTAGTTCTGAAGGCAGAAGAGGGTTCAACCTGATACTAGTGAGGTGTACCTAATAAAGTGGCTGGTGAGTGTATTTCTTTATTGATATTTTGTCCCACAGATTAGGAATGGGTGATATAGCCTCAAAATTATATCACGATATTTCAAGGAAATTTGCAATAATAATTTGTGCTATTTATGACGATATAGAAAAATATAACTGAGCAGTGTTTTATTTTCCATCCTTCTTTTCCAATGAGCTACTGTCATTGATGAGGTGTCAGCAGCAGCAGCAGCATTATACTGCAATAGTGGTGACACAGCATAAGTCAAATGTAAGCACAAAAGTAGCCTAGGTAGTGTTTTCCCTGGAAATTCTAAGTAAAAGTGTAACATAACTGCTTAATACTTTAGCTTAACAATAACTAAAGTAACTTGGAATGCAACTAGCTAGTGCTCCAGTGATGCTCCAGTGATGTTTATAGCCTGGTTGTACTTAACAGCAACCTCAGCATTGGCGATTGACACGCTGCACTTGCTCTCAGACATGTTTGGGCTTGTGTTGTTGGAGGGAAGAACAAGCCGTGGCGTCGCTATACCATTGATATTGAGATGACACTTTTTATCATGTAAAAATTTATACTGGTATTATCGCGGGTTGGTATGATGTAGCACAGCCCTACTGTCTAAAAAAAATTTTCCAGTTTACTCAACACCTGTCATTATGCAGTCTGATGTGATATGTTTTTTTGTTTAGATTGGTCATAATTCTTGATTTGACTTGGCTTAGACCAGTGACAGACTACGTACTGGATTGGTGTCCATTTTTGTGTGCCAGTTGCCCACTGGACCTCATTTTCTTTTATTGAGTTCCACACAAGACTTTCTGACAGATGTACTCTTCTTTGACTTTACATGTTTCTTTTGTAAACTATCCAATCTCACAGTGTTTAGTTGTTTAGTAGTGGCTGGCTAACAGCTTGTAAATTCATTACAGCAACCTTCTGGCTCTACTAGTGCAGTACATTGTGCCAGGTTCTGGTAAAACCAAGTGTAAATATTGTTTTAAGATAAGAATTAGACACATAAACTATTTGATTCTTTAAAAACATATATATATATATATATATATATATATATATAACCTAATGACTATTCGAATATTTGAAAATCACAACCATCCCTCCTTTTCTTTACATAGGTCCATGCATCAGTCCCTCAGGTGCTTTGTTAAATTAGAGGTGTGAGCACATCTCTGCAGCTAGTGTCCTTATTGTTCTGTGTTATCCAGAAATAGCAGTTGTGAAGGCTCTGCAGTTGCTTTCTTTCTAATAGCATAACAAAACACTGGAGGGAATGAGGTGAATGACTAAAACTGACTGTCACAGAGAGGACAGTGCGGCAAAGTGCAGCTGGTATTGGTATATTGATAATGTACAGAATGGGTATTGAAACGGTTTCAAATATTCAGAATTGATATGTATATTTGACAGCATTATATGCTAGTAGAGACTCTTTAAGAGACTCTTTCAGGCCTGGGTACTTTGTGTAGTCTTGTTCCCAGCCTGCTTGCAGCCACAACCTCTTTCACCAATAAGGTAGGGGCACCCTCTGTGTAGCCTTAGAGGTGAAACCCAGGGAGAAATTGTCAACCTGTCAGTCATTGCTGCTCGTAAAACTTACTGTTAGAATGTGGGTAATGACTAAAAGAGATTGAACCACTGAACCAGATTGACATTTTTGTCTGTTCCTCTCTTTTCATTTGTAGATTTTGACAGTGGAGTGGAAAAGGCCCACTGTTTAAAGATTTAGGCAGAACGTTAAGCTGTAAAAGTGAAGGTACCACAAAAAAGATCACTAACCAACAAGGTTAGGGGGCCAAACAATTCTTCCATATCCCAGAGAGAAATCAAAAAGTAAATGCACTGCCCTAGGATGAAAAGCTGAAGCTACTGTAGAGGATTACTTTATAGTTAGAGTTTTATTCTTGGAATTGGCATGCAAGGGATCTAAACCATCATGACCAACAGTGTGCAACTTTTAAGATAATAAGCAGAGGGAGAGAAAGCTCCGATACTAGCTAGAGATACGCATCCTCTTAGGTCTCAGACCTCAGACCATGTTCCATACTAATAAATAGGTCCCTGTGTGCTCTCAACCTCTTAACTTGAAGATCAGTGCGTTTTCAGTTGTTTATTAACTTTTATATAGTTAGTGTTACCTGAAATAGTTTATGATTTCCTAAGTGTTGAGATATTCATATACATCTCCAAAACAGAACTGAATAACCAATTTAGCAACAATCATTTTTGTCCTGAGCATGAATCAAATTTGACCTCAAATTGACCATGACTGATTCAGCCAATACCTCATGAGCAGTGAGGCTCCTCAGCGAAGTGATAAGTTGTTTGTCTGGAGTGAATTAATTTCCCTGACATGCTCATATCAAGTCTGCTGACTGTTTATGATGGTGGATTAAAAAAAAAAAAAAAGTGCTATCTGCACTCTTTGGCTTCTCCTAAGCCTCTCCAGCAGCCAGTCACACTGCAGAAAATAAACACAAAAGAAGGCCTCTTTTATTTTTTTCCCTAATGATCTCTTGGAGGAATTACAGAATGGAAAATAGTGTGTACATTAACAGGTTACTAAGAGCAAGCTGCTTCATCACTCATCGATAGGAGCTGTCTAGATTCCAATTCAAACAGTGTTTCACTTAACATTAGTGAAGGCAGCACGAGACTCTGAGCTGCTCTCAATAAAACAAATACTTCTCTGAGCCCAGTATTAACTCCACATAATCCCAGACAAGATGATATTGATTTGTGGCTGCCAGTATTCCTCAGCGGACCAGCCACATCGCTCATTAACACAACACAGATATTGATGCACGGAGGCTGAACGCTGCCACCAGAATAATGACAGACTTTGAGGGTTCTTTATTGAAATCAACTGATAAACTATTTTATTTTCCATAATATTCTGTCTTTAAATGATGGATTAACTGCTTCCTTTTAAAATCACCAAAACATGAGAATTTTAAATGTGCTTTTTGGTGTTGATTTGGTAATTTTGTTCTTAATGAACTTTTTCTAATTAAAAGCTTCAAAAATTCAGTCAAATAATTTTCTCCTTCATTTTCTCCTGAAAATTTAATATTTTTAGTCCCACCAGCAAGCATTTCTAGCATTTACTTTGAGTAAGTAAATGCTAGAATGTGTTATGTTTTTTTGTTGTTGTTGTTTTGTTTTGTTTTTGTTTGTTTTTATTTTTATGCTAATTACACCCTAAATTGTCAAATTAAACTGGGTGATATGGGGCAAAAAAAATCCTACTTCTTAAGCTTAGGGATAAATTTCCAAATTTAAGAGATTTTGTTTTCTTGCATCAGCAATAACATTGTAAATTTTTATGTAAAAGGCCTCCACAAAACAAAACCCAAAAAACTGTATATTTTAGAAATGTATCGGTAATTAACCAAAATAACGGTTAACAGTGATGTGAAAGTAGAAGTCATCAAGTTTTGGATCCATTCTGAAAAAATCATGGCAAGCCATCTAAGAGTTTTATAGATTTTATTCAGAAGTGTGTAGACCTGAGTGATTTTTGCCATCTGCTCACATGAATTACACGCATACAGGCTCTTAGAAGTAAGAAGAGCACATCCACTTAAATATTCAGTTTGAGCTCATACGGTGCAGAAAGTGGCAGTCCTCCCTGATTTATCTGTTCCTGTTGTTTGTTTATACATGACATCAGACTACATCTGCGCACAGCTCGCCAGCTATAGGCACCAACTGGGTCTACACACTGTTCAGTCCACTCGCATGGCTTCACCTCACACACACACACTGAGAGTTCAGGTCAATTAGATTAAATTTCAGTTAAGTGCAGCATGCACAGAACAGCAGCAGGAGCTCTGATTGGCCAAATGTGGCATATTACTGGGAGCTGACTGTTGTTTCTGGCCTACCAGAGCTCCTGCAGCTGCACTGTTGGTTGTTTTAGATGGCTTATTTTAGAATACAATTCTTATGTCATTTTTAGGGAAAAAAAAGGAGATATGTGATCAATGCCATTTGATTTTCTACAAAAATTACCAAGCCAAATTTCATGAAAATGAGGACATGACCAAAAAAGGAACCCATTTGGTGCATGTTAGTTTCTTTTAAATCGTGACCTTAGTGGAGACCTTTGCATCCAGAGTGTGCTTTCAGTTGGTCTGTCTGTCAACAAGATTACACAGAAAATACCCAAGCCAAAGTTCACAAGACTTGGCGGTGAGCATGGCTGAAAAATGAAACCATTAATCTGTGACATCTGCAGATACAGATCACTGTCTTTGAAAATGCAAATCTTAACAGATAATGTGCACTCCTAGTTGTTCATTTCAGAAGTTTATTAATACTTCAGTTTAATATAATTTGATGAATATTGAATGTGTGGATTAATGTGCTTTAAAATTTACCTTTTTTTTAACCATAAAAGACACTAATCTTTCTGTGTACCAAACCCTAACAGGCTATTACATTATTTTTATCAGCTAATGAGAGTCCTGTTTATGAGGTTTATCCCAGCATTGATCATTTTGTCATCAAATTTTAACTCTTTCTTTCCTGAAAAACTAAACTATCTTTGTTGGCTTCTACAAATTTGACAGTTGCTTGGAGTTGATGTATATATTGTGAGCCTGGTGGCCAGATTTTTAACAGTTGGTCACTTGATCAGTATTTGATGTAATTGTTTCTTTCTGTATATCCTCCTCAATCAGTCTGCCCCCCAAATCTCCTCCAAACTACAGTTGAAACTCTGTAAAACAAAAGACTTCATATCTGTACATTTTGGACAGAATGCACTGATATGGATATATACATGATAGGAAAATATTGGCCAATAATACTGGTCACTCATATATCACTCTGGCTGTGTTGCTAACCTACAGAATTCACAAGGTAAGATCATCACTGTCACACAGAGGATTGTAATGCAGTAAACGAGAATTGGATGAGCGATTTTAAAATATGAGCCCTTGTTGTCCATTATATATATGTATACACTTGTGTTGTCTGTTTCAGAATGGAGCAGATGACGTGAAAAAGCACCGATGGTTCAAAACAGTTGACTGGGAGGCAGTTCCTCTGAGGAAACTAAAGGTAGGTCTGATTTGAATGAAGTCTGGTCCATGGAATCTTTGTTCTCTATTCAACTACATCAATATCAGTATGTTAATAAATTTAGTTCCATTTTAAAAGATTACAGTCAGTCCATTAGTATTTGGACAGTAACCAAATTTTCATAATTTTGTGTCTGTGCTACTACTGCAGTGGATTCTAAAAGATGCAATCAAGATGAGATTGAATTGCAGACTTTGTGCTTTCATTCAAGGGGTTTAACAAAAGTTTTAACCTTTCGGGACTTGAAGACATGTTTTTGCTTGCTTCCATTTTTACAGGCTCAAACGTAATTGGACTTATTTCCTAAGTATTTCATGGCAAGTTTAAGGGAATAATAGTTTTTTTTTGTATTTGCTGTTTGTGGAAGCTCTCTGTATGCAATCCAAAGAGATCTCAGTGAAAAACAGAGCTATCAGAGACATAGCAGAAACTTCAGGAGATGCTAAATCAACAGTCTGGTTCACTCTTAAACAGAAGGAATGCACTGGTGAGCTCAGCGACCCCAGGATTCATGGAAGACCATGCAAGAAGGAAAACCCCCTTCACAACATTAGCTGAGTCAATAAGAATATGGAGGTTTACAATCAAGAGGTACCTTCAGGAATGTAAATACAGACGATTTAAAGATTTAAAGATGCAAACTACTGGGAACACTCAGAAACTTAAGGACCAGATTAGAATTTGCTTGAAAAAAATCTAGAACAGCAACACAGTTCTGCACCAAGATTCTTCTTGTTACAGAACTGGGCAAGCATCATTTGAAGAAGAATGATGGGAAGAGAAGATTGGTCCACCTGACCTCAGCCCAGCTGAGGGCATAAAGACCAACAAACAAGCAGCAATGGAAGGCAGCTGCATTGAAGACCCTTAAAAGCATGTCAATGGAGGACACTTCAAAGTAAAGTTCCTTTGGTCAATTATTTTTGAGCCTGTGAAAATGGAAGGACTATGTAAAAATGCATTAATGTAACATTTATGTTAAACCCTTTGAATTGAATTGAAAGTCTGCACGCTAGTGGTATCCTGATTGCTTAATTTCATGTCCACCCTAATGGTTTACAGAAAATTGTGTCCCTGTCCAGATATTTATTTACCTGGCTGTACAGACCATGAATAAACTGAGAAGATACCACTGACTGTATATGAATACTCTACAGCATTGCCCTGTAGTTTCAGACCTGCACTCATCTTGATCTTCTTTCCAGCCTCCTATAGTTCCTAAAGTTTCTCATGAAGGGGACACCTCCAACTTTGATGTTTACCCAGAGGACGACTGGAACAAAGACCCTCCTGTGCCTCAGAAAGACTTGGAGATCTTCAAGAACTTCTGATCACTCCGCTGTGTTTATTTATTGATTGATTGATTGATTGACTTTGTGGAGAATTGAAAAAACATATTGTAAATCTACTATTACAGGTACTATCCTGGAGAAGACACTTATTTATCAAAGTGGGGGACTCGCATTTTGTCTGTAATAATGATCTCCCTAAAGACAACCTCCAAAGGACAGATGCTGTGACATGTATGTATGAAACTACAGAGCTGGTTAGCGTTTTGTATTTTTATTTATCTGACAAAAGTCAAACCTTGGCTACATTAATTTTATTTTATTTTTTGTCATTGTTTTTATTCTCTGAGTCTGCTCATATGCAAAAAAAAATCTGGTTCATCTGAAACCAAAAGACTGTTACTTTCTGGGTTTAAAACAGAGAAAAATCAGGTCTTTTTATATTGTCATGTTTTATAGTTTCTCTCTTTTTAAAATGTTCATGTAGTCATGTTTAAAGTGGCTCCAGACTGGTGCTGTAACTGTCAGCTGGCCAGTAGTCATTAATGACTTATTATTCTGTATGTAGTCAAGACACTTTGGTAGGAAAAGCGTGACAGGTAGCACTTGAAAAAAGTGCCTTACATCACCATTTGATGTCTCGCAGTTACACAAAGTTCACTTGAAATCCTTGCTGTTTTAATGGAACTCAAAGTGTAAGGAACTCGGTACATGTGAGGCGCTGTTGGAGACAACAGACTGCTGAACAGCAGTCACATCTCCCAGCTGTCGTCTCCTAGCTCTTTTTTTTTTTCCTGTTGCAGCTCTGCATTAGGTCTATTCGCAGCCAAAGGACTTTATTACTGTAGAGCCACAGCTGCTCTGCAGATGAACTACAGGCTTTCACATTACACCTTGTGCTCAGTCACCTCACTCATCTTCATTGTTGTTGTCACGTTTTTAAAGCCAAGGATGTGGAGTAAGAGCCTCAATACTTAGCGTATCACAGTACAGAGTGACAGTGCAGTCGATATAGACAGTATTCATTAGCATTTCTGTGAACTGTTGCTTAAGGCTTCATTTGGAATTTCGCAACAATATCACCCTTCAAAAATAAACCTTGTTTAACATAGGTTTTGTGCGTCACGCTTCATTATAGTACTGCAAACTAAACTGAATACATCTCATTCAAACTAAAAACAGTACCGTTCGTTTTCTTCCCTACTTTTAGCACATTCTGCAGCTCCCCTTACAAAGTACATTATGGACAAAATTATTGGGCCACACCTCTTGAATTTGATAATCCTTTGGGGCTGGTTTTCTGTGGTTGGCCTGGGCCCCTTAGTTCCAGTAAAGGGACATTTTGGGCAATTCTATGCTTCCAGCTTTGTGGGAACACTTTTCTGTTTCAGCATGACTGTGCCCCAGTGCACAAAACAAGGTCCATAAAGGCATGGTTGGATGAGTTTGGTGTGGAAGAACTTAACTGGTCCATACAGTGCCCTGACTGCATTGAACCCCATCAAACACCTTTCGGATGAACTAGAATGGAGATGTTGAACTCTTGTACAGCATCACTGGGTGACCTCACAAATGCTTTTCTGGACGAATGGCCAAAAATTCCCACAGACACACTCCAAAATCTGGTGGAAAGCCTTCCCAGACGAGTGGAAGCTGTTAAAGCTGCGGGGGGGTACCTTTGTCCATATAGTGTATTTACTGTTGCATGCCATATGTGTAACACTGCACCATGAACTTTGACCTTCCTAGCTCATATATCCTTTGTATTGCTTCAGTGAATTGGAAATGCTTTTGGTTTTAAGTCATGTTGTGGAAAGTTTGTAAAAACTCTAGAAGTAGTAGGAGAACAACCTGATGGGAGCCCTGTATGTCTCTTCAGATTCAGAGGCTAGCTTCATCCCAGCTGAACATTACAGCTGAAAAGCAGCTAACGTTAGATGCCTCTTTCGCAGTATTTCCCTGTGTGACCAGACATGGTACCGATTGAATCAAATGACAGATGGAAATGACAGAAGGGTTGCATTTTATTATCAGCTGTTCATTGCACTGCCTTGCTGGATGACATCACACGGGGCTCATGCAAAAACAATGCATGACTGATTTTTTTTTTTCAGTGGCTTTGTGTCAGCACCCCACGTTGCAAACACAGTGGAATGACTTTTTTTTTTCTACATGCAGTGAAAATGTTGTTCTGAACAAAGCCTTATTGAACCTATTGAAACCTACTAGCCTATCACTGGCTTTGACCTGAATTTGTTTTTGATACTTGACTTCAACATCAGTTCTCTGCAGTAGCATCTCCATGTGTTGTGTCATGCATTACTTGACTGTACACCTGAAACACTGAAATTGTTTTGTTTCTGATAACAATCAAGAAACCATCACCCAGTGTCTGCATCACACCAAGTTTTTCCTCATCCATTTATTTCCATCTAGCTGCAGCCACACTGTCTCCATAAACTAAATTACTAGAACTGTAATTATAGTTACAATTCCTTTTATTACTTAGTTTTGTTTTTTCAGCACAAACTGCTGTAGAACATATATGTGATACATTGGTTTTTTGTTTTGTTTTTTTAAAATAAGGAACAGTACACACCTTAATGGCCAAAAGTAGCCCCTGATGAGGTGAGTTAGCAGGAGAGAGAATTGTCCAGAGAGTAATTTACAAGTTAAGGTCAAGTTACCACGTCATGTCCACGTGGGTCTGCAAAGGTCCATGCACCTAGAAGGCTGCCAGAATAGTGAAGCTGTTGGTCAGTTGGTGCACCATGTATGTCATGGTGTCATGCTGTTCTTGTTACATTGCTACACTTTCATGTTATGCAACCAACAAATCAGCTCTTCTTGTGCTGTCAGAACACCTATGTACCATGGTTTCATTGCAGTACAGAAGTAGGTGAAAGTCCACTGCTTTGAGTCAGAGATTGCAGGTATCAGCATGGAATGCCCTGTGATAGGGTGTTGACCTGTTCAGGGTGTACTCCACTTCTCAGCCTGGTGTCAGCTGTGTTAGGCTCCAAACCCTTTGCAATCCTAATTTGGATAAGTAGTTAAGAAAATGGATGGATGGATATCTGCATGGAATCCATGCATGGGCCTTTAAGAGGTAATCCAAATGTCTCATGAGTCCATGAGACCTGCTCCCAGGCAGCTAGCCCCTGTCGCCTACATTGCCTTTTCACTGCAGTGTTAAATTAGCATCACTACATATATTTTTAATTAAAAGAAAGAAGAAAATAAATAAACTTGTTTCTGTGGAGGTGCATACAGCAGAGATTTAATCAGCTTAAATCTAACTTTATTCTCCACACTCAGTCAAGATACATCACTTGAGGCCATCTGTAAGACTTCACATAGATCTACTAAAGGATTTCCAGAACTCTATTACACATTGATGTCAAGCCAGTGTCTTGTTAGACAGCACTGTCCACAATCATCAGCAAAATACTAAATGAGAAATATCTTTTATAAGAATAATGTTCATCCCTCCAGTAAAGTACCAGAAACTTCAAGAATCAGTGACAAGAAGCATTGAAGCTGTTTTGGCTGTACACTGTACCTTGGCACCTTACTTTTCTGTCACCTGTCTGTATATCTTAATCTATTATTAACATTAAATAAAGTAGTGTGGGGGAGCCTGTACTATAATCATTTGAGCTAAAATGTATCCTTGACATTTATATGATGACATTTTCTTTATACTTCTTAGAGTGTATGATTGCAAATATGTAATTGTGGCTTGGTACAAATACATGAGCAGAATGAAATGTTTTCAAAGACACATTTCAGCTGAAGCAGTATAACTGAGAAGAAAATGTAAACACAATTTGAAAGGTGAAACAGCCACGCTATACTATTTATGGGCATCCACAGACATTAGTATGTATTGCTGTCATTTTCCATACAGCTCTCTGTGTCCTGTTTGTGTCTGTGTAGGTTTTCTAAATAGAAAAGAAGAGTCAGCATGCTTTAAAATGTAAATGTCACACTGCCCTATATTCAAAGCCTTTTTCTGCTGCATTCCTGCTGCATTTAAAGCTTTTGGGGTTTTTTTGTTTTTGTTTTTTCCTCTCCAGAATGTGTTGTCCTGTCCAGTCATGGCCCGTTGTGTCTTACCCAGCAATATGCTTTCAAATGTCAGCTGTTGCCTTGGAAATATCTTTTCTGGTGCACTTATCCATCATTTTCTACCCAGTACATAGCAATGCCTTTTAATTTACATTAATCCCATTTATACCTTTAATTCTGGAGCTTAAAGCTAAGACATTTGTAAGAAGACTAAACTGTCTTTTGAATTGCTGAAAGAAGTGAAGGTGATAACAAAGAAATATGTTCTCTTTTCTTTTGTCCTGCCTGGTCCTTTTCTCTCCACTCATCTATGCTGTATCCTTCAGTCACTCAGCAGCGCTCTGAAGGTCAGCCGCCTGCCTGTGTAGTCATGCGAAGCTTTTATATTTACAAAATGGAAATCTGACATTTGGGAAATGAAGCCTCCTTAATGTTTAAAGTTTTTTGAGTTCAGGTTTTCACGACAAACTATAATGATTTCCTCAACCCACCGTTCAACAGATCCAGCTTCAATGTAGAGCAAGGCAGAAGGCACAGAATCGATGTTTTTGTTCAGATGACATCTCCAAGAAATGATGCAGCAAAATATTAAATCATTTGCCTATTGTCCATTTCATTTCTGATAATATAAGGCCAATTAGGTATAAAATGATTACATCAAATTTTTTTAACAGCAAAAATACAAAAGTGAAACACTACAAAATATTAATTTTACTAAGTTCTTGTTCTTATTACAGGAACTAAGACAGTTCTGGTAGAAGGGCTGGCCAGTGGGGCCTAAATGGGCCCAAACATTAGGCTGAATGTTGGGTTTTTACCTAATAAGTTTTAGTTCCTAATAGTTTGTGATTTGATTCTAGTTGGAGAGGAAATACAACTTTAGATATTTAATCATTGTAACTGGAAACTTGATTTTTCATATTTGATAAATTGATTTCCTGTCGTATTTTTACATTGTATATGCCAGGGTTCTAACAGTTCTAAAATGGAGACTGAATTCACATTACAGATGTTCAAGGCAATACCTCCCTGCTGAGCTGTCATTACAGTAATATTAGTGGGTGTTTATATGACATAAAGATTGGTAAATGAAGCATCTTAGTACATGAATGGAAATATGGACAGACCAGGAGGATTATGTGAGAGCCACAGAAGAGAAATGGAGGAATTCTTTGACTGTATGGATGCTACTGGTATGTTAGCCAAGCTTTGTGGTGAAATACACAGTTTAATTGAGTCTCTGGTAAACAGGTTTTTTTTCTCTGATGTTAGTGTAAACATAATGTGTATAAATATAGGATGAATAATGGCAGTTGAGAAATACATTTATGTTATGAAATGCTAATGCTATGTTATGCTATATACAGTAGCTAGAGTTGTGCCTGGTTAAAGTGTACACTGGAAATACATCAGAATACTTTTTTCATTCATGATCTAGTGATCAAGTCATAAGATTTTTTATGTTCTTATTCATCTCTTCTAAAAAGAAAAAAAGAGGTGTGAATTATTTTTAATCATTACACCCCTATTGTGTGAATATTCCATTGCAATTGAATAACTGGAAGAGTTCTTTCCAAGGAACATATTTGAAATTTGGACTCATAAAAATAAAAATGTTTGGCAGTTTGCATACTGTTGGCAAAATTATGATTCATTTTGGTAATGGAGGTAGCAGGACCAGAAAGCCACCAACCCTCCATCCTACATTCTGGCCAATCATGTTTCAATCATTCAAGAAATCAGACAAGGTCCTACAATTTGTTGTTATCAGATTCTTTTTTATAGAAGCTTAATTGGAGAGAAATTTCTGCATGTCATTTGGTGGGCATGTCTGATGTATGGGCACATGTCTTGTCTGGTGTATTTGTCATAGCAACAATAACTTATCACATTGTATCTCTGTTAAGTTGTTAAAGTGCACTGTCACGGTGTAAGGTTTTTTGTGAACCCCAGGAAGAATAGCTGCTGCATTGCACTAGGCTAATTCAGCTAATTCTGATACTAGCCAGATCATTAGCCAGCAACACTACAGCTAAAGCTCATCTGTAATGCACTATAGTTTGTGTTCTGGTATGTGTATAAACTGTGGTGGCTTGCCCTTCATTTTTATGTTAACTGTATGTGAACCCACTTACTCTCAGGACATTTGCAAAAGCAGTTTGATCAGCTGCCTCCTGCACTGCTGCTTGTACAGTTAAACGTCTCAACATTCCACTGCAAGCAAAGACCTACAGTTTAGTTCAGCAACACATGATGTCATCACATTTAAAGTGAAGAACCATATAGCTGTCCTTGGGCATTGGTGCTGTGACCCATCAGCCACAGCAATATAAGATGCCAAGGGTTAATAATACTCCAATGACATATCAGAAGAACATTCAAGGGATCATTGAGACCTCAGTCACCAGCTGTTTTTCCACGTTATTTCATTTAAAATTTAGACACCATACTGATTGCTTATGCTTGGTTAGGTTTATTAAGAGATCACTGTTTGATTTAAAAAAAAATACACACTTTTACAAAGCTAACCCTGGAAACTGAAAAATTATATTAGAGGGTATCCAGTTTACTGAAAACAACTGCAACAAGGTTTACTGAAGCTAGAGTTATAGAAATAACAAATAACTGACCTAAAGAGTGTAGGTTAGAACTTTAGCTTATTACACCTAACATTAAAAAGAGTTGAAAACTAAAATAAGGTGTCAGTAAAAAAAAAAAAATTGACCCAAAGGGTATCAAAGTTTGGAAACCACAGATTAAAACTTAAAACTAAGTCAATAAGCAACAGGGACCTTAAATTACAGCCATACTGAAGAGCTCCTATCCTGTGTTCACACTACCTGCCATCCATACAAGCTCAGGTGTGATGTCAATAACCAGTACTTCAAACACAACTCAATGCCAATGTAACTAACCATGCTTGGTCATTTTGTAACTTTGTCAGTGTCTTTTTCAGTGTGAACATAGCACTAAGGTTTCTTTTAACATTGTCCATGGAGGTGGACAGACCAGAAAATTTCAGCCACAGCAGCTAAAGGCTGGTTCCCTTGGCAAATAAAGGAGTTGGTGGTTCTAATGTGATTACAGCTTAGTACTGTATGTCTAAATTTTCTGAGAGCATGGCTGTATATGGTTCTAAAGTGCAGTGCTTTCTTATTTTAATACTTGCACCAGGGGGTGCCATAGTCCAAAATTTCAGATTTCTCACATTGTGCCATTAATGAAATAATTTAGTTTCTTTGGTGCGAAGTTTAAAATAAAGTCTTTAAATTCTGGACAGAACTGAGCAGCAAATAAAGAATGATGATGATTGTTATGGTGAATTTCCCAAAACGTGTTAGAGAGTTTCTCAACTTCTCCAACTCCAGGAGGTCAGTGTTTGTCTTTTCATGCATGATTAAGGAATGACTTTATTACTGAATAAGCACCTTAGGAATGGTTTTCACCACAGTTTTAATCAGTTTGTGGCAGAGGGGGGAAAAATCATGAGTAATCTTGAATCATTGTATTACTGCTTATTCCTTGGAGACTGAATGTCTGTGCGGCACCGGCAAGCAGTTCCTCTCATAGTTGTTTCAGCTGCCAAAATGTGCTGCTGCACTTTTTTAGTACAGTTGATGCAGAGATGGTTGACACCAAGTGTGTCTAGTGATAATTAAGCTTTGTGACAGAAGTGAGGAGTTGGTGGTTGTTCTTTGGCTAACCACTTTGTGCCGTATGTTTTCCAGCAAAGGTGTGACTGTGTTCATTTGTATCTCTTTAAGCCTAATTCTACTTTAGTTCATTTAGTTTTAATTTCCTCCTGAAATCCAAAGGTAGGAGTGGTATTAATATGCTGAACATAGTGTTTCATGAAAGGTTATTATGTTTACAGTGGAAAAGTGAGTCATGTTTTGTCTAGAGTCCCAGCTTGTCTGGCTCTAAGTGATGACAGTTAGGACTGTGGAGCTGCTCAGCTCTAATAGTCAGCTAATGAATACCCTATGAAGTACTTTCAAGGGGAATTTGGTGGAGTGGCAGCACAGGCTCCAGGACTGCTGGATGGTAGTTCCCAGGGGGCCTTGATGACAGGTAATGCTCGCAGTCAGGAGGTAATAAAAATTCCTAGAGGGTACATCAGTTACAAAAAAAAAAACTAGATAATGTACAGTATTATCGTGACATGGCTTTTTTAGTGCTCTATTCTGTAATGACTTGAACGTAACATAAACTGATTTTTTTTTCCCCCCAAACTCCAACTTTAAGTTTTTCGTTGGATCCACAGTATCACAATATCACAATGAATGTCACAGTTGCATTTCTTGAAAGACTTTTGTGGTAATGTAGTTCATACTTGTTTAATCAATCCACACTTTTAAAAGTGATAATAATGACAAAATCTAGAAGGCAATAAAAGCAGACATATTTACTGATATCACTTTGCTCAAGTCAGTTTCAAGTTTCTGCAAGTTGGGCAGGCATTTTCAACATTCTAGGCAACCATAATGAACTGCAGGCTGCCTGAAATGTAGAAAACACACAAGTCAAAAGTGTGAAAGTAGTGCACTAAACATTTGATTTTATCCCACAAGCTTCTCTTATCCAATTCAATTAATTTCAACTCAATTAAATTTTATGTATATAGCACCAATTCACAACAATAGTCGCTTCAAAGTGGTTTGCATTTTAGGGTAAAGACCCTACAATATTAGACAGAAAAGACAGAAAACCCCAACAACCAGACGACCCCCTATGAGCAAGCACTTGGCAACAGTGGGAAGGAAAAACTCCCTTTTAACAGGAAGAAACCTCCGGCAGAACCAGGCTCAGGGAGGGGCAGCCATCTGCCGCGACCGGTTGGGGGTGAGGAGAAACAGAAGAGAGCAGAGGGAGACAGGACAAAAGACACACTATGGGAGAGAGACAGAGTTAATAATAGCTAATGATTAAATGCAAGTGGTGTATAAACACATGGAGAGTGAAAGGAAGTGAGGAAGAGGAAGTGCTCAGTGCATCATGGGAAGCCCGCAGCAGCCTAGGCCTATTGCAGCTTAACTAAGGGATGGTTCAGGGTCACCTGATCCAGCCCTAACTATAAGCTCTATCAAAAAGGAACGTTTTAAGCCTAATCTTAAAAGTAGAGAGGGTGTCTGTCTCCCGAATCCAAACTGGGAGCTGGTTCCACAGGAGAGGGGCCTGAAAGC